>VZSV01000093.1:2495346-2523811 GCA_013398735.1 Nothocercus julius | reverse complement strand
TTTTCCTCTCACTTCTTGCTCTTCCTCCTAAGTCTGTATACTGAAGTGGTAGTAATACGGAGCGCAGTAAGTGTGTTGTGTTGCAGGTATCGCAGCACGCAGCCAAGTGCATTCCTGCCATGGTGTGTCCAGAGGTCACAGAACAAATTCGTCGTGAAATCGCTGCATCTCTTCACCAACGCAAGGGAGACTTTGCCTGCTATTTTCTAACTGACCTTGTAACGTTTACGTTGCCTGCAGGTAATTATAAAACGCTGCTTACTATTGGAAGAGTTCCCTGTCACCTTAGCTGAGAACTGCTGTTTTTAGATGCTTTCTTTTGCTTTCTGATGTGGTGGTTGGGGGTTGGTGTTTGATTATTAACGTTCAGTTTGTGCACACTTCCTTCCACCCATGCATCGTTTCTGTGAAGTGAGCATGTGTGGTTCATTTTAGATGTGAAGAGATGTTGTGTCCTCTAAGGAAAGGCTGTATTAAAGTGAAGGATGGAGTGCAAATGCTTCTAGGCTCTAATATGATTTTTATGTAGCTAGGGTAATTTTCAGTCTTCATTTTCATTCATACTGTTTGTTCTTCTAATACACTTTACGTTTTGTACCTGGTCACAGCGATAGCACTTTTTGAATATTTTAAACTGCTCCATGACCAAGAAAATGTTCATCAAATGTTTGTCTATTAACAAAAATTCTTAGAAGATCTTTAAATAGGATTCCTGACTGAATATGATCCTCCCAAAGAGCAAGTGCACAGGCATGTGCAGTACAAGCCTTTTAAATGGATTGCTGGCTTCTCTGAATCAGCTTTAATGTAAGGACAAGGAGATTCTTCAGGAGCAGTTAAGGTGCTTAAATGTGGGTGTCTGGTACCATTTTTGTAAGCCCTTTTCTGTGCTAAGAGAAATATCAAGCTGAATATTGAATCAGTGGACCTAGACAACAGCTAAATGGTTGCAAGCCACTTATTTTCAAGTTCTTTATCAGTACAAAATGCAGTTACTTAAGTGTGTACATGTGCAAGTATCATAGTAATATGTATTTTGCTGTATTTGTCTCTAAGTACATTTGAGTTTTACAACATGTGAGTATTTATTGCGTTATGAAATATAGCACTCAAAAGTTTTGCACACTGTATTGATCTTTAAAAATATAAAAAGTTTAATATAATTGCAGCTTTTACTTGTAAAGTTGTTGGCTTAGTTGGTACTGATGCTTTCCCTGTCGTAGCTCAATGGTTTTCTTATTTTCTGCCTTCGAACTTGCAAACCGACCCACAGAGCAGTGGGGTTCTCTGAACTATTCCTCTAAAGTCTGCAAGAAATAACTAAGGCAGTGGGCCGTTTTGGATGGGGCTAAGCCTGTTGGCTCAGCAAGATAGGGAAGTCTGAGTGATGGAAAAACTACTGCTTTGGAATTAAGCTGTCCTAAATATAGCAGCAGGGAAATTCTGCCCCTCCTTGCACCTTAAAAAGTAGTTCTCTGCTTCCCTTTCTTCTTCAGTTTAATCCTCCATGTTCTGTGATTTAATTTTTTCCTGCATAAATGATCGTTAGCCTGAGAGGCAGTTATACTGCAGCATGTTCTGTGGCTCTTATGGTCACAAATAATGAAACTGAAAATAAGAGCGGCTTTTTCATTAGGGATTTTAGGGAGAAAGCTGTGGTGTGAATTCTCCTGAGCACCAGCTCGTAATGTGTCTCTTTTTTTTTAATAGGAAAATTAGATGACTCTTATATTTGCTTTCTACTTTTCCAGATATTGAAGACTTACCGCCCACAGTCCAAGAAAAATTATTTGATGAAGTACTTGATAGAGATGTTCAGAAAGGTAAATGCTCTTGAGATTGACTGTCATCTTTCCTTGGTCTTTGTTTATTTGCCTGAAGATTTGTTTTAAATAAAGCTGATACTTTAACTTTTAAAGTGAGTGTAAGTATTAGCATTTTATTGATTTTGATGTGAAAGTTAATTTTAGAGAGTGAGAATGCAAAATGTAAAACTTCTATTCAAAAGTATCTTTTGGATTTATGGATCTTTAAGAGTCTTGCAGTTTTTAGCAAGTCTGAGCTTTTTAAAGAAAACTGAGCAATCTTTCCACCTCAGAAAAAATCCTTGAAGAAGTGATAATGCTGTTTTTTCTTTAAGGCTGCTATATGATGTATGTATTTTCCACACCACTGACACTATGGAACTGCTTTCAACCCTTCAAGTTCACCTGTTTTTGTAGTCAGGGGGGAGAACTTAAGTTTGCCAATTTACGTAAATAGATTGTATGCTATTAAAGTCTTTGTATACTAGTAGGTTTTATAGGCGCTTATTGTCATGTTGCAGAGCTAGAAGAGGAATCTCCCATAATTAACTGGTCCCTGGAGCTGGGCACGCGCCTGGACAGCAGGTTATACGCGCTCTGGAATCGGACGGCCGGGGACTGCCTGCTTGACTCGGTACTGCAGGCCACCTGGGGCATTTACGACAAGGACTCCGTGCTGCGGAAAGCTCTTCACGACAGTTTACATGACTGCTCGCATTGGTAAGGTGCTTCTGGTGCCAGCTTCTCGGGTAGCGTTGAGTGTAGTCTATAGTGTAATAATAAAAATCCCTACAGATTTATTCTAGATGCTGTGGATCAAAGATGTTGAGTCACAGCATGATTCATGTCAGATATTTCTGGTTTAGTTTAAATGCAAGCATTGGAAACCTGCACACCCTGTGAAATCAGTTATGTTATATTCATCAAGCAGCATTTAAAACATAGCATAATATTCTTTACTGTATTCTTACAAAGAATGCAGTGATGCCTCCTTTATTAAAACTGTATTTTCTATATGTTTGCAATGTAAATTGGGCACGCACCATGTCTTGCTGCTGTTGGTGGAAGATGACCAGAAAGACCGTTAGAAGATGACATTTAATTCCTGTATATACTTTTTAGTATTTTTATTCTATCTGCTTAGTAACAGCTTTGTTCAGTATAGCCCTTTTTGTTCCTGTTTTGTCTGCTGAGGTAGTCTGCAGTAAAGCAGAAATTGTCAATATTGCAGTCAGGCTGTCTCTGGGCCATGGAATTAGATCATCTTTCCGAGTTAAGGTTGCTAGTGTACAACAAATTCTCCAGTCCTGTTAGTGGAGCCGGTCTTGCAGCTGGATTGCCAGTGGTGTCCACCAGGTCCAAATACGTAATGGAACTAAGGCGAGGTGTTGATGAAGGTTGTTAACTTAAGACACAGCAGATTTTCTATGTCCTGCAGTCAAGGACAAGAGAACATATCAGCTGGCCTAGCAGAGGAGTAACTTCTGCTACATTTTTCCTTTTGCTCCATTGGAGGTTAAGGAAAGTTACAGGTCCCCATCAATAGCTGCTGTGATTACTGCCCCACTGCTTGCTCTTTGGGGGGGATGCTCAGAATTAGCATCCAAAGCTGGATTCTGCAAAGTGGCACTTCCATCATCATTCTCCAGAGATCCTGTCTGTAAATGGACATGTCAGGACTTGGGCCTTGCTTGTAAGGGGATGTGCACTTGGATCACACAGGAATGTCCCTGGCATCACCAGCAGTTCCCCGGAGCCCAGAACACAAATTTATGATAAGATCAGGTTTTGTTCTTTGTAGTATCAAAAGCACGTATGGCATACAAACACACACCACAAGCTGGATTAGCCAATGTTAATCTTTGACTGTTATTCAGTATAGCACTCATTATTTAAAATACATTAAGTCTTGTAAACTCTTTTTGGTTCTTGCTCTAGACAGAATCATCTCTCTTCTCAGAATTTACTTAATCTTTATTCATATCAGAAGCAGACTTTTTTTGTTGTTGTTGTGTCTGTCTTATTCAGATGCTCATTTACAGTTGTTTAAACACCTTAGCCTACCTTTAATCTGGAAAATTCAACTTGCTAGATTGTCACCGGAGAGCTTTGTAGAGGTTCTAGTACAAGGCCATGCAGAGCTGCATCCTCAGTAGCAACTACTGCCCCCAGAACCTGTTTGTGGTGGAAACTCCTGAAGAATGAACTAGAGCGGTACTGGATGTAGTACTTACAGTCGACTGTTATTCCAGGGTGAAGATCTGAGAGCTTTTCAGTTAAATTTGGCTGTAACCAATCTTCTGCTCCCCTGATGGATTCTGTGTGGGAAGGAGCTCCAAAGCTTTACGGGCTAGGACATCCCATAGACTGGAAATTAGGTTGTCATCACTGCCTTGAATGACAGTAGTTGCTGTAGGAACAGGCTCCCCACAGTAACACACAGTAACAGTACACTGAAACTTTCATGTAATGGAAGGGTTCTGTAAAGCCTTAACAATGTTCAAAAATGGGGATTTGGACATTTAAATAACTCATTTGGCAACATTTGCATTTGTCCTTCTTTTTGCTCCCCTCTTAGCTTGCAGAAATGGGCATGTCCTTTCAGTCCTCTTGTGTGACACTGAAAAGATCATTTTAAATGAACTCAGAGCCTTGAGGCCTTGACCTCTCTGTGTGGAGCTATCGGTAGAGCCTCCTGGGAGTGTGGCAGATGACTCTCTCCAGGGCTGGCCTGCGCCAAGGAAAACTGTAAAAAAAGATGTAAAGGTTCTTCTGCCCTCTACACACCTGATGTTACCTTTCTCAGATTTTCATTGAACCAGTTCATTTCAGTGACTACTTTTTAATACTAAGTGTATTCTTTGCATTTGCCATAAAGCCCAGTGTTCAAAGCTTGTCTTAACGCTTCTTGGGAAATCCTTGTTCTTAGTCCTAAACTGAGGACTTTCTACAGTGTTGTGACTAGACTGACTCGATTTTAAGAGCCAGGATCAGCTTTTTAAGATGTTGATTGATTTATTGTCATTGATTAAAAAAGAGGAAACACTGGGGCTATATGCTAGTATACGAAGAAATTTAGTGTAAATAGAAAAACAAAAACACAGTGTCTTAAACTTGAGTGTAAAGTTGATTAATCTCTTCTTTTTTTTGTATTTGATCCTTGTCTATCCTGCTTTATATTTTTTTTTCCATATGAGAAATTACTGTACTCTCTCCTCCAAAAAGTAAAAATCAAACCCAGATTCTGTTAACCATAGTCTGCTTGAAGTTGGTATGCGAGCTCGTCAGATCTTGGTTTTGTTCCCTATAACTCTACACTTAAACCTCCATAAAGCTCAGAAAGTTGCTACAAGTTGCTGCAATCTAGTAAGGAGCCTTTTAGGACCTTTTATCAGTTACAGTCTTTTTGCTGTGGATATACAGATGCAAAATGGTATCTTAGATGAGGATTATATGAAATGGTGTCTCATGAAAATTAAAGAAAAATAAATCTATTTTCATGGCATAGGCTTTGTACTTACTTCAGTACAGGAATTGGGATACAGGGTTGCAAAGGGCTGAATGCTGTGATCAGACATGATAGAGTGTTAGAGACATTAAAATACTTACTCCTCGCTGTTAATATTTTAGGTTCTATACACGCTGGAAAGAGTGGGAATCGTGGTATTCCCAAAGCTTTGGTTTACACTTCTCATTGCGAGAGGAGCAGTGGCAGGAAGACTGGGCATTCATACTCTCTCTTGCGAGCCAGGTGAGAACTTCTCTTCAGCTTGCTGTTCCAAAGGTTATTTTAGTTCCCTTGAATAGAAATTTCCAAATCTTGGAATGCTGTTCATGAATAATTTTTTCTTATAGCAGAAAACATTCCTGTTAAGCCATCAATCTTAAAATAATACTGGGTAGCCTGCTCCTGCTGTGTTGTTTTAAAAAAAAATAAAAATATATATATATATATATTTAAAAATCTGCATTTTTGAGTTTACTTTAAGCAGTGAAAGCATGTCAAAAAGAGTCTGGCTCTATTGGTGTCAGAGCCAAGTCTGTAGAGCAAACTGTGTATTGTAGATGCGCAATTGTTTACTTGATGTTTTGCCTCTTAGCTGCTACAACACTCGCCTCTAAGAACGTGCCTGCAAATTTGCAATCTGCAGCTATTACAGCTTTACCAAGCTGACATTTTGATACACCCTTCCAAAATACAAGTTATATTACTATAAGCCTCCAAATACAGCATTATTTTTAAACTCCTCCCTTAAAGTACATGGCTGATTTTGGCATTATTTTATCATAGCTATTTTTGGATGTGCTGTTTCCCTGTCGTTAAAAGGTATTTACCGTTTCTCATCTGAGAGAGTTATTTTTAGACTAAACATTATGCAGAGCTTCATTTCTAACCAGAGAATGAAATGTGGCAGATTGAATCAGAGAGATAAGACCAAGAATTATTATAGACAGATTAAGTTTTTGTGTAAGCTGAAATGTTTGTGCTTATCTCTAACATATAATAGTCTTTCGGTCTTTGTTTTTTCCCTCCCAGGGCTAGATTACTCTTAAAAGAGCTTTCTCCCTCAACTTGCAGAACAGTTTTCAAATTGAAAAGTAAAATACGTTCTGTTTCAATTGTTGTCTTGTTTGTGTTTGGTGCAGCCTGGAGCAAGTTTGGAGCAGACACACATTTTTGTACTTGCACATATTCTTAGAAGACCAATTATAGTTTATGGAGTAAAATATTATAAGAGTTTCCGAGGAGAAACGTTAGGATATACCCGTTTTCAAGGTAAGCCTTTAGTTCTTAAACTTTAAGTTAAGAAAAAGTTTTGGCTAGTGATGATAAAGTCAAAGGAAGCTGACAGGAGCGTGATGTGTAAGCTGTTAGCCTGCAAGGGCTGGAATTGCTGTGTGCATAAATCTTTTTTATTGTTACGGAGTATCAAACAAACCCCTCAAATTCCAGTTTTTCTTTTCTTGGAAATGGGAAGCTTCATAGGTGAAATAGAAGGTGTGTGTATAGCAGACATGCTACATGTAGCCATACTGAAAAACTCCTTACCCTCCCTTCAACGAGCTCTTCATCAGTAGTTTGTGTGACACTTGAAGTGAAAGCTTAACAAAAGCAGAGCAAAGTGGTCACCCCTAGGGCACGAGCACAGGATGTGCAAAGACAGGAAGAGAAAGGAAAGGAGCATGCAAATGCTCAAGCTGGAATAGAGGAAATAATATTTGTGAGGTTTTTTGTACTTCATTAATATTGGCAAGTTACTTGCCTATGTGTCATAGATGTTCAAAGGGACGAAACTGCATTCATAAATGCTCTTCCCACAGCTCCCTGTTCGAGTAATGAGATTGAGAAGCTTTATTATGCATGTTTACAAAATATTGGGCAACTGAAAATGTAAATCTCACCTTCTGCACAACTACATTCCATAATCTAGTTTTAATATATCTGGTATGTTTGTGATTTACAGCTTACAACTAATGTGATGTCAATACTGACCTATTTTTTTCAACTAGCGCTATAATTTTCATACCTTGATCAGGTTCCTGCTGACTCTCTCTTAGTCTCCTGGGCAAACAGCCCAGCCATCTTTAAGATAAACACAAACATGCTGTTTGTTCAGTTGACTCCAGTCCTGTTTTGCTTAGCCTGGTGTTTGTAGGCTTGTGGAGATGGGTGCTCTATTTTGCAAGCCAAATATGTGTGTTGGTGCAGCTTGCCTGTGTTTTAGACACTCACACTTAAAACATTTCTCTCTCTATAGAGAGACAAAAAAAGATTGCGAGCGTCTGTATATGCTTGACAATAAACAAAATAAATGTGGAAAGAATTGTTGAGTTGGGAAAATGCAGCTGTGTTGCAGGATGTTAGGGCACGTGTGCTTTGCCATCTGCCCATTTTTTGGTCATCTTCTTGGCCTCCAGCACTTGTGCTTGGTGTCTGCCCAGCAGTTGGTTCCACCTATACATTGCTGCTGCTTATAACTTACTAGGCAGTCTCTTGAGACAGATCTAGAAGTGGTTTTGTGATTTATTTATTTTTCAGGCTGCAAAATTAATGTCAAATATGGAACCTAGATTTTCTGAAGCTGTCTAGCTTGACAGTTTGGGGCAATTGAAAGTCTGTATATGATGAATGAGGATTATTTGTTGGTTTTGGTGTCAGGTGAAATACTTGCTTTGTGTAGCTATATGTTATATTTAATTTAAGGTGATAAAAGTATACACTTGAGGTAAGTTATTAGCAATATGCAGATCTAATACTTGTGGTTTGTATCTAACCTGAAAGCTTGATGATCTGCATGATACTCTCATTTCAGACTGGTTGCTGAGGCAGATAAATACAATTTTGACCAAATGTTCCCAAATCGTTGCCTTGCTCTGTGAGCCAGGAGGTAACAAGGCGCCTGGGACAACCTCTCCTGGACGTGCAGCTTGCAGGAGCTTCAGCAGAGCAGCGCTCGGGGCTCGTGACCTGCTTGGCACGAGCATCGCGCCGCGTGGTTTCCACACATGAACTCGGCGAACGTGGGCGTTTGCCTCCCTCTGGGCAGTCCTTGCTGCCGGGGATCCCGGCACTGAGTCTCTGTGCTTCCTAGAATGCAACTCGCTCCTAATGCTGCTTTAAATATTACAGATTGGACAGTGCCAGTTCCATTTTACACAGCTGTAAGCATTCTGCCAGCCTGGCTGCATGTGTTAGTGGCAGGAAAATACAGCTTTTTAAAGTTAAACAGGGGAAAAAGGCGACTGACTCTAGTGTCATCAGGATCTGAGACACGGAACAGATGCAGGTGGCTTTCAGGATAGGTGCAAGTTGATAGCTTGTCTTTGCTGTGGCTTAACGTGGGTGTGTCTTCTTCTTCAAGCTGCTTTTCCAGCTGCGAATCAACTCATCTCAGAGCTCTTCACAGCACTTGGTGTTCCTGGCAATGCACAGAATGCTGCTCTTGGGGAGCTCATTGCAGCACATTGAGGGAGAAGGGCAAGTGCCACCCAGCTCCCTGTCTTGGGAATGTTGTTAGTGTAGCATTTTTTTTTTTACTGAAATAAACTGACTGATTATGAAAAAGTAGGTATAAACACTTCCAGAACATTGCTAAATTTTAATTTAGTGTTTGTGCTGAGGTTAGTTCCACTCCTGAGGGGTTTGAAGGGGCCACAGACCCGGGGGTTGCATGGGAGTTGCACGTTGTTAGATGAAGTGGTTGGTGTTCACAGAGATCGGACCCTTTTCTTACCTTGTGATCCTGTAGTCTTGGCAACACGGAGGAGCTCTTGGTGCTAAAGCCCCCCAGACGAGTGCAGAAGGTCTTAGCTGTCACACAAAGTCACTTTTGAAGAGTTGGAGCTAGTTGTGGGTGGAAGGTGGGGAGTTTTGGGAGTGTTTTTTCTTTTTGTATTAATACTTTAATACTGCTTAGATATGCTAACACTCTAAGTCATGGTACGTGCTCTTTTTTTATTTCTTGTAACATTGAATTTTGACCAAAAGTTTGCATAAACTTTCTGTGCCCCAAATGTGAAGGCCCAAATGTTTGGAAACACTTATCCCTTCCTCTTTATCTTTCTCATACCCAGCTCATTTTGTGTTTAATATTGAATTATAAGGAGGTTTAATTGTAACAGAGAACGGGAGGAAGGGGAAAACAAAGATATGTGGATTTGTTCTCAAATCTTGTTATTGCAAGAACTTGTGTGAATCTTAGTCCAAAAGAATTGGAAAGCAATTAGGTATTTCTCGATTGCCATTTAAAGAAGAGGAAAAGGGGACAAATACTTAGCAGCGACGCTCACCAAGTTTTGTATCAGTGAAGAAAAAATGGGTTTTAAACTTAAGACAGCCTCCCTGTGAGCCTTCCTGCCTCCAATCTGTGGGTATTGGCGTGTGCTGGGGAAGCTGGGCGTACTCCGAGTTCAGTATTTGTTGCAACTTAAATTAGTATGGAAATGCAAAGTTGGAGGAGACCAGTTGTCTCCGATTAGTATGGGACACGTCCTTAGGTACCAAGTGGTATTTGGGACAGCAAGTTTCTTTTAGTGATAGATTTTGCAAGCGGGTGGCAGAATTTCGGGTTCTTTTAAACAGACGTGTACCTGAGGGCTCTTTCCTGAGATGCAGAGTCTGCGTGTGCAGGTTTGGGCTTGGCGGTGGCTGGTCCCAGAAAGGCTGCCAAACGTGAAAGACTGTTCTTCAAGCTTGATTTTTTTTTTTTTTTTTTATTTGTTCTGCTAAAAAGGTTCTAGGGGGTTGATAATGTGGTTGCAATTGCAATCCCATTCTTGTCTAAGCTTGTACCGTTGCAGATAAACTTTACTAGTCTCCTAATCTAACCTAATGATAACTGGCCGCCCTGAAAAGCGTGACCCTCTCAGTGTAGATCAAACCAAAGCTGCGTTAAATACTCATAATGTCCTGGTGCCAACTGTGGTGAGCCGAGAGCACCAAGTAGGTATTTTGCATCAGAACGCTTCCTTGTTGCAGACTGCCCCTCTTACCTGTCTTTTACTCTCTCCTAGGTGTATATTTGCCTTTGTTATGGGAACAGAGTTTTTGTTGGAAAAGTCCCATTGCTCTGGGCTACACGAGGGGCCATTTCTCTGCGCTGGTTGCCATGGAGAACGATGGTTACGGCAACCGAGGAGCTGGTGCTAACTTGAACACTGACGATGACGTTACTGTTACTTTTTTACCCTTGGTTGATAGTGAGAGGAAATTATTGCACATTCACTTCCTTTCTGCTCAAGAGGTAAGAAAAACGTACAACACCGATAGCTTGCTCAGCTGCTGTCATAGCAAGGTCTATATCTCTGTGTGCTTTTGTTTTATTTCTCCTTGATGAAACTTTGCGTCTTTCTTCTTTAATAACTCTGATACTGCAGTGGTTCCCTGTTGTTAAGGTTTATATGTGGTCGAAGCAGAGCAGGAATGGAAAACCTTACGGCCTTTTTGACCCTGCAGACTTGAAGCCGCTGTGTAAAGCAGCTGTCCTGCAGGTGAAGAAGCACAGGTTCAAGTTCAGAGCAATATTTTTCAGCAGCCAGCATGAATAATGTCTCATAAGAGCAAGTGTTTAGTGTTAAGTACTGCTAGACTCCTAAAAACTGCTTTGCAAAGCCAGAGGGTTCCTGCCAGACCCATCCTCCGTGTGCTGTATCTGCTGCAAATAATCAGCTGCTTGCAAAAAAAAATGAGACCTAGGAAGGCTATACTAGAGATACTTTAAAAAAAATTAGAAGGGAAGAATAACTGAAAATCCTGAAGCTTTCCAGTTGTTTGGTTGAAAATACAGTGCACACAGTTTGGTTTTTAATTATTTTTTTGTAGACTGTCTGTGAAGCTGGTGCTGTCTGCCTTGAAAAGGAACCGCGTGGACACAGGTGGCCGCTTTAAACTTGTGAGTGGTGGTTCAGTCCTCCTGACTCTTCCCCCTCTTTTCTCCCTCTCCTAAAGATAGGTAACGAAGAGCAGCAGGAAAAGCTGCTTCGGGAATGGCTGGACTGCTGCGTGACGGAGGGGGGAGTCCTCGTGGCCCTGCAGAAGAGCTCTCGGCGGCGCAACCACCCCCTGGTCACCCAGATGGTGGAGAAGTGGCTCGATCGCTACCGCCAGATCCGCCCGTGCACGTCCCTTTCCGACGGCGAGGAAGACGAGGATGACGACGACGAATGATGGTGCAAGGGAAGAGGGAGGCCCCGGCGCGGAGGCCCTGCCCTGCAGTCAGGGCTGCGCTGGAGCAGCGCGCGGTGCAACGGCCCCTTTCTAGGAGAGAGCTGCTGCAAAGGGATTTTTTTTCTAACCAGCGTGGAGAGAAGCGAGGAGCTCGTGTGCTGCGTGAGGAGAGCTAAATGGGCTGGACTACCGTTTGTACAAAAACAGCAAAAAAAGAAACAAAACCCAACTAATTTTATTATCAAGACAGAAAAAAAATTCTTTCTGATTGTAAATCTGTCTATAAATGTACCGCATGTGGTTGTGTAAGAGGTTGTGTAATAGGAAAAGTATACCAGCATCTTAATTATTGCAAAGAAATTTTTTCAGCTAAGGGCACTTACGAAAGCACATGTTAGTTGGATATCTGTTCCCTTAGAGATTCTTTTACAGTAGAACTTGGCATTCTGCAACATCTTTTAGATACTCTGACACGTTTCCGTGAAAAGCCCTTTTATGTGAAATCTCACTAGTGCCCAAGTCAGATCGTGAGGTTTTTTTTGTTTGCACAAAGTACCCACAGCAATTCGTAAGTAAAAATACATTCGTTATTTTACTAATATTTTAGTTACTGCTGTGCCCGTTATAATAAAATCTAATATCTATGGAACAAACTGGAAGAGAAGCTAAATTTTTCATTGAGTGAAATGATCTGCTTCCTGAAAAAGCATTTTATGGTTTTTTTCTTTTGACTAGTTAATAGATTCCTTGAATATGCTTAAGAATATCTATTCAGAGAAGTGACCTAAAATATAAGGGATTTAGTCCAGTGAGCATATGCTAAAAAGGCAGAAAGAGTTGTGTGAAACTTGAGAGCTCAAACATGACTGAGGATTTCATATTGTCCAAACTCAATCTTGCTGTGATACAAACTCTTATCATTTTATCATTTATTCTTTCATCGAGTTCAGTGTTGCTGCAAATGAAAAAACACCTTTTTAAAGGGATGCTCCTTGGTCATTGAATCTAGTGAGAAAACATGTGGCAGTCCTAATTAAAAAGAAGAATCTATGCTGAAGTTGTTTTTACAAGCACTGTGTTTATATATTTCTCAGTATGTAAACCTGGGAATTTCTTGCATGTTGATTGATGTGGCCATACTTAAACTTATGTAAGTTCCTAAGATTGTAAGTTCAGAGTATATTCTCCAGTAGAAATTTTATTATATTTGATAACTTTAGCCATGTAACCTGTAATGGATAAAGTTTATCTAAAATCTCACTGAAACACTAAAGGTTAATGCCAGTTTTTACATATACAGTGCAATTCAGGTTGTCTGGAAAAGCACTTTTGATGGAGGGGTGGTTGAATAAGGAATTCTACTGTAGACAAAATTGTTTTAATCAGAGTTTGGAAAGATGCCCCATAGCACCTATTTTTATGTAGTTCATATGGAAACCCTGAGGAACTTGCTGCTTTTTTTCCTTCCAAATGCTGCTTAGATGGTGTTGAAATGTGCACAACTCCTACATAAACTTGTTGATAACACCAAAAGCACAGAAATAATGAAGTACTGTATTAACTGAGTGATTTTCCCATCACAGAGTCTACTGAGGTTTATTATGAAACACGTTCACATTTTTGGCCTTTAGATCTCTTCCCATTGGTGCACGTGCAAATTTTGGGGTAAAAATGCCCATTTCTCAGCAAGACATGGGTGCTTTGCCTGAGCTCAATAGGCAAATCACCAATCTGGAAGAGGTTCCTGCCAAGCACCTGGTCCTGTTCCCAGCTTGTTTTCTAAACTGATTTGATTTTTTTTTTTTTTTTTTTTTCTCCTTCCCTCTTTCTCCTTATTCTTCTGATTTCTTCTTGTCTTGCAGTGAAGTCCTTGCGTTTCAGGACCTTGTGTTGGGGGACCCGAGTGCGGCGTGCGCTGGGGTGAGGATTTGGGTGGGAATCGCTGTTCTGCCTGTGAATTCAGCTCCCCGCCTGCCCTCGCCTCCCTCTGCCGGCTCCTCTTTGAGTGGACAACACAAGTGACTTCAAGGGCTGCCTGAACCTCCTGTGCATCTTATCCCTGTGCATTTGCAGTCGTGTTCCATTTAAGGAAGCAAAGCTTCCTTGCAAGATGGGTGGAGAAACTAACGTGAAAACCTACCTGCAGCCAGACTCTTGTATTTTCTGCTCAGGGCACCCGGGCAAACACTACTTAGCAAGTGGCAGTTTAGTTCAGCATCAGCGCGAGCTGTTTCGGAAAGCCCGTCCGCGTGTTCCCAGGCACTCGGTATTCCGGCGGGCGAGGACGGTCCTGCTGCTCAGCAGCCCTTGGGCTTTCCCCCGTTCCACTCGTGCTGTAAACGGGGGTGTTGAGGTCGGGGAGCCTCCGTGGCCGGCGCGGGGCGGCTGAAGAGCCTCTCCGCACATCCCCGCGCTCCCAGCCTCGCTCCCGCGGTGGAGCCGCGGAGCCCCCGGCGCCTCGGCGGGCACCCGCCTGCCCTCGCGCCGGGGAGGCGGCCGAGAGCGGCAGCGCCTTGCAGGCCCTTCCCTGCAGCGTTGGCAAGGTCGGCCCTGTTAGCCGGGGAGGGCTGTCTATATAGCTATAGAAAATTTGG
Organism: Nothocercus julius; assembly: GCA_013398735.1. Taxonomy (NCBI): domain Eukaryota; kingdom Metazoa; phylum Chordata; class Aves; order Tinamiformes; family Tinamidae; genus Nothocercus; species Nothocercus julius. The sequence continues at coordinate 2,509,745 of VZSV01000093.1, read as the reverse complement.
TAGTTCTTGATACTATTTTCCTACCTTTTTGGTCGCAGTAGCGCACGCTTCCTTAGCACAGAACTTGGCATTTTATTGCTACCTCCTTTACATCAGCTTTTTTTTTTTTTTCTTATTTATGAATTCCTCAGTGAAGAAAATCTTTTTAATACGTTAAAGTGTAGGAATTGTGGATTCTTCCAGAGTTCTGCTGCATGGTTTAGGGCACATGCTATTAGACTGTGTTTACTCCATCAGCAAAGTAGCTTTGCTTGCATCTAGAGACACCCTTTTTTTTTTTTCCCTCTCATTTTGTCCCTTAACTTTCCTTAAACTCCCCCAACTTTTTTTTTTTTCCTCTTTCTCTAGTGTCTGTCGTCTGCCAGCTGCTTCTTTAGATGCCTTTGCCATCGCTGGCCGAGGGGAGGGCTCCGGGCCCGGGCGGGTGCTGCTCCGGAGCTCCTGCCCCGTCCCTCTGCGAGGTGCCTCCCGCTGCTCCGGCCCCTCTTCCCGCTCCTTCCTCCCTCTGCTTCCGCGGCCGCTTCTCTTGCCGTGTTTCGCTGACATTTGCGCCACAGACACTTGAAGCCCGGCAGCGGAGGGTAACTTCTGAATTGCAGCCCGTTGCTGACCTGCTTGCTTTGCTCTGTAATCCTTTTTTTTTCCATTTTCTTTCTTTTTTCCCCCTCGTGCAATGGTGCACGAGGAGCCCTGGAGCGATGAGAACCTGTCCCACCCCTCTGCACTGCGCCTGCTTGTTTAAAAACACAGATGACAGTATCAGAGCTTACTTTTAAAATAATTCTAAACCTTAACCTGAATTAAATGTTTTCTCTTGGATTTTACCATCATTTCAAATGCTTCCAGAGTATCCTGTTTGTAACTAACCTGTTTTATCCTCCTGGTTTTATCCTCTTGGATCCTTTATCCTTTATGGATCATCACTGACGTGCTCCATTCATCACTGACAAGGACCTGGTCGCTCACCTGGGAACCGCGGCTGCTGCTTTTTAACATGTTTGAAGCTGGTGACTAGTTTGCAGTTTAATTTAAAGCAAACAAAAAGAAAATACAGAGTTGTGTAACCTGGACACCTTTTGGTTTCAGCGTTTTTCGAAGCCCCTCTCCAGCCCGTGTCCTTTGCTTAGCTAAGGAGGTCGACGGTGGCATCTTAAGTGCGACGTAAAAGAGAGGGCAGAAGCAAAGGCAGCACCTCTTAGGTGGGTTTCCGCCTTGCAAACGCTCAAGTTAGAGGCCTTAAACCCCCAGAGCAGAGGCACCTTCGGCTGCTGGGGAGGAGCGCGGTGCGGTCGTGCAGCTCTTACCTTCCAGAAATTATAGAAATTTTATCACTTTTTATTGAAAACTGCACTGAACGCTAAATGTCCACCTTTACAATAAACAAATACAGTAACGGTAACACACTAAAACAAAACATACTTCTGATAGCCACTGGATTTCTGTTTGGGACAGCTTAAGTTTTTTTTTTTGTCACAGAAACAGGAATGTACCCATACAAAGGCGCAAAATAGGCCATCTTTTTAAAACAAAAAGGCGATGATTCACAAAAGACTATGAATATAACATGTAACTAGTTGATACAAATCTAATAGGATTTGTTAAAATCAGTCACATCTAATAACACACTTTGAAGTGTTCTTGTATAAAATATCACGTGAAGAAAAAGAAGACTTTATCAATGTCTAAAAAAGTGGGTTTTGTTCATAGACAGTCTGACAAGTTACCATAAAAAGTGTTTCCTGAGACATAAGGAAATGCAACATTATTCTTGAACCCTTTCCAGCTCAAGACTTTTTTTTTTTTTTTTTCCACTTGTTAAAATAGCTGCAGATTTAAAACTGAGAAAATATATCTGAGTACAAATAGTGTGTGAAATTTAATACTCTTCTTTCGTGGTTTTGTTGCCCGTCGCAGCATCGGCGGGCGGCAGTGCCCGCGCCGGGCGCCGGTGGGAGCTGGGGGCTCCGCGTCCCCGCTCTCCCTCCGGCTTCTGGCACAGGCCCCGGGCCCCGGGAGACTGCAAAAACAAGCAAAAAAATTGCTTTCTTCTTCATTTTCTAAGCCTGGGTTGGTGCCTCTCGTTAGAAGAGGCAGCCAGATACAAGAGTAAGGAAAGGGCTGAAGCCACATAATGGTTTCCTCTTAAATTTCTAAGTTATCTCTGTAAGGACTGCGTAATGCGAGCATGTGAAAGCAGGGCCTGAGGCCCTGTTCCTCCCAAGGAATTGAGGGAAAAAAACTCTATTTTTTTTATTCAGGTGATTGATGCACAGATGAAGGAAACTTAACACACAATGACAGAAGTTGATCATTAACGTATCACATCCTAGTTCTCGGCGCTTCAGCACGCGGTGACTCCGTCAGGGCTTCTCCCCAGTCTTGACTGCTACCGCTTTGTCGTTAACACTCGAACATCAATGATGCCTCTGTCCAAAATTGACATTACAAATTTAGTATCAAATTTTTTTTTTTTTTTTTTTTTTTTTAAAGTTCATGTATAACTTCTTTTCCAATGTCTCTTGGTCCCAAGTTTATTGAATGGTTTTTATTTATTTTTAAATTATCTGCTATTGCTCGTTGGGATGTTCCCTGTTGTCCCCGTGTTTCGTGGGCTGGTTGGGCGACGGAGCTTGGGAAGGATGTGCCACTGTGGGAAGGTTGTGAGTGACGGGAATGCCGCCGGGAATGATGCCCTCCATCGCGGCCGGGATCCCTCCCGGCGCCACGCTCACCATGCCGGGCGGGTACCTGCGGGCAGAGGGAGGGAGACGCTTTGGAGAAGGAGACTCTGGAGAAAAGAAAGACTTTGGGGCAACGGCAACACCCCGTCCTGCTTCCCTGCTGGCTGCTTCTCCTTTTAAATGACACAGGATGAAGTTAAGCTGACGCTGCTAGGGGTCAGCAGGGGTGTGCGAGTACCAAGGGTCGCGGCAGTGAACGTTGGCCCTGCAGTCTTGAAAATGCCCTTGTTACGTGAGGAGTATTTGAAAGCGGTGCTGGGGCAGGGTGAGCGCCAAAGCTCAACGCAGGGCCCTGCAAGCCAGAAATCCTGGGCCTGCGGCACTCGATGAGCCAACGCGGTTTAGGCTTTACAAGGGAAAGGGAGGTGGAGGTGGCGTGGATTCATGGAGACGACTTCTTCACGCACGTACAAAAAAAAGCAGCCTGCAGTGCTGGAGAAGAGGTGAGGGGGACGGGGCCGCCCCGCGTCGCTCCGTCGTGCGCGGGCTCCTCCCGCACCGCTCGCCTGTCCTAAGGAGCAGCCCCAGCAGCGCGACGCGGCCCCGGCCGCACCGCTCGCGACTGCTCCTGGTTGCAACTGCTGCCGCAGTGGGACCCACCAAGCCCTGGCTCCGGGTCGCAGTCACCTGCCGGACCCGAACTGGCTGAAAAGGAACCTTGATGCCCGAAACTCAGGTTTCCTGATGCCTCTACCGCGACTGAAGCTACCTGAGCAGCAGTCGCTCGTGCTCTCCTAGAAGGGCAGCTCTGACGGCCGTAAGCTGGGGCAGCTTTGTGGCATCCTAAATACATGGGCACAGATTAATTTTCCTCAGCATGACCCCGTGGTGCTGCCGCCCCGTGGTGCTCAGCCTCCACGAGCAAGCCTCAGAGGAGGCCCAAGTGGGTGTTTTCCCTTACTCTGTGGCTCATTCAACAGCGAGCACCCGCGCGGTTGTTGTTGTGTTTAACTGTCCCTGCAGGTCCTAGTGGCCGGGAACCCGGCCAGGCCCTTTCTGGGCCCGTTTTTGGGGTGTTTTCTGCAAGCCCTAATGCAAACCTGGTGGCTGACTTGGTGCCTCCCAGCCTTCACGCCACCCCCTTCGTCACCGTCGCTTCGCTTTATTCCCCCTGGTTTTTGCAGCGCCCCCCTCGCAGCTGGATGGGCCTTTACTGGCTAATCCTGCAGCGGCTCTAAAGGGTCTTTAGGGTCCCCGAGGGCTTTTTTGGTGGCAGGGACACACCGAGGGCTGCCCGCGCACCCATCGGCTGGCGCTGAGCTGCCCAAAGCGGAGCAGGAACTCTGATCTCCGGGCTCTCGCGAGCTGAGGCCGCGGGCCGTGCTTGGCGGTTGCGATCGGCTCGTTAATCCGCGGCCGGGTGAAGCGGCCCTGGCGGCAGCTCACCTGTATGTGGCACCATTGAGCTCCGGATGGATCGCCTGCTGATCGAGCACCGACCAGGGCGCTGTCGTGACAAAGAACTCCTTATTCACGCAGTTCCTGAGGCTGTCGGGGATGCGACCTGGAGCGGCAGGAAAGGGAGGGGGTGTCAGGCAAGACACGGCTTCGGCACTCAAAATAAACCACGATATTCCCAGTGCTGGAAAGGGAGGAAAAGCCCCCAACGCTCTTGGGCTGTTCCACGGTGATGTGAGAGGGACCGGGAACACTGTCCTGCCTCAGCCCTGCTGCCCACGGAGCCCCCGAGCTTTCACATGATCTATGTGGGAGGAAAGCGAGGGGTAGCTGCGCCCGGGGGCTGCCCACCTGTGATGGCACGGCGGATTTCGGTGGCAGCGGCCTCGCGCATCTCCAGCGACGCCTGCTCGCTGTACCAGGCCGTGTGCGGGGTGCAGATTAAATTGGGAGCGTCTTTCAAAGGGCCTTGAGCAAAACTGGAAAAGACGGAGCCGAAGGGGGGAGAATGAACTGATGCTTAGGACGAGGGCAGAAACGCGACAGGCCGCGGCGCCGCCGGCGGTACCTGAACGGCTCCGACTCGTGCACGTCCAGCGCGGCCCCTCGTATCCGCCCCTCCTTGAGCGCCTGCGTTAAGGCCTTCTCGTCCACGAGGCCTCCGCGCGCCGTGTTCACCAGGAAGGCGCCCTGCCTCATCTGGCGCCGCCGGCGAGAGAGACGGCAGCGTGAGGGCCGGCACGGAGGGAGGGAGGGCGGCCCGCGCCCCGCGCCGCGCGCGCCTCACCTGCTTGATCGTGAAGTCGTTGATCAGGTGGTGGTTGTGCTCGTTGAGGTTGCAGTGCAAGGAGACGCAGTCGCTCTGGTAGAGCAGGTCCTGCAGCGTGTAGACCCGCTGCACCCCCAGGGACCGCTCGATGCCGTCCTGCAGGTACGGGTCGTAGAAGAGCACGTTGAAGCCGAACGCCTTGGCTCGCACCGCCACCGCCTGCGCCGTGCGACCTGCGCGGGGCCGAGAGACAGCGATGGGCTCAGCCTGCCCACGGGGCCTCCGAGGGGCCTCCGAGGCACCACCAAGGAGCCTCCAGGCATCTTGGAGCCTCCAAGGTGCCACTAAGGAGCCTCCAAGGTGCACCGAGCTCTCCCCATGGGTCTCCTGCTCTCTACAGCCCTGCCAGCGTACCAAACCCGATGAGGCCGAGGGTTTCTCCTCTGATCCGGGCTGCTCCTGAGGCCACCTCGCGTATTTGCTCCACGCTCTGCACGCGGGTGCCTTCCCGCAGCGCCTGGTAGAGCCAAGTGTTCCGCCTGTAGAGGTTGAGCACGTGGCAGATGGTGGAATCCGCCGTCTCCTCCACGGCTGCCGACGGGATGTTGCAGACAGCAATCCCTGGAGGAGGAAGCACAGCAAAGCGAGACGGCGTCGCAGCGACGCACAAGCTCGGAAGCTGCCGCAGCCTCAGGCCACGTCACTGCCGGGGCTCCTCCAGCACGGGGAGAAACCCACGGAGGGGCCACCGGCGGGGAGAAAGCGTGGTGGGAAAACCTGTGGGGGTTGCAAACGTGGCCTCAATTCTTCCCTTGTGAACTAGAGCCTCCGCAGGGACCTGCGCGTGCCCTGCGGGGTGAGTCCAGCCTCCTCCGCACGAGGAGGCTCCGCACGGCCACCCCAGCACGGGGCCGCTGCGCCGGCGGCCTCTGCACGGCCACGCCGGCCGCTCCCTGCCAGCGCCGTCCAAGCACCACCCAGCCCGCTGGAAACCAGCCCAGCTAAACTTGACGCTGCATTTGTGGGTAGGCGTTACACTTTCTACTTGAAACCACCTCATTTGGCCACCCGATTTCTGGAGCAGGGAAAGGGTTAGACTGCAGCATCCCGTTACTTTATTCGCTGTGTTTTCCTTTCCGTGCTGTTGAAAGCCTAAGAACATTGCTATAATGGATAATAACAATGAGAGTTACAAATACGGAAGGAAACGCTGCACTCAGAAGACACTGCTCTCCTCTCAAAAGAATAATCCACTCTACCAGGAATTGCTCTTTCAGGAATGACTATTTGAAAGTCTCTTATCTCAATTATCCTTGTAAAACGGCTCACGTGAAATGGCTGTTATTGTCAGCCTGCCCTGCAGACAACCTTTAATACAAGAGATCCTAAACACGGCTACCGAAGGGCTTCTTGATGGACCAACCTGCGGGTGGGACGGTCGGAGACGGCTGTAACGCGGCCGCTACGGCCACGGCCACGCTCAGCCGGGTGCTGCTGCCCTGGGGGCAGAGCCTCCACGCTGCCCTCGGGAGGATGACCACAAACTCCGGGGGCCACTCTCTGCCCCGCTCCGACCAGGGGAAGGCAGCCGAAGGGGACAAGCCAAGGGCAATGGCAAAGACTTCAGCAGCTGTTTGCAGATGCCGCGTTCGTACAGTATGACCAAGACACGCGGCATTTTGCTCATTGCACGGCCGAATTCCCAGGGAAATCCTGCCTGTCGTCCTGCTTTGCTGGAGCTCTCCCGAGGGAGGAGGACGCAGCGGCTTTGGGGGTGCCGCCGCGCGCGGCCGGGAAGGCGGCGGGCGCGAGACCTACCCAGCTCCCCCGCAGCTTTGATGTCGATGTTGTCGTAGCCGCTGCCTATTCGAACGATGACCCGCAAGGCCTTGAACTTCTCCAGGTCCTCGCGGGTGAGGGTGATGGTGTGGTACATCATGGCCCCCACGGCCTCGTTCAGCACCTGCAGCGCAACACGGACACGTCGGGCGCCAGCTCCTCTGTCATGCACAGCTCAGCGCGTGTCCAAACCCGCACCAGGGCTCTCCACAAGCTGCCTCCGTGCCCTGGAAACCCCACGTTATCTGACGGCTGCAGGACTGGCTCATTTATCAATGGGATCTCACAAAAATATCTGTCTTCCTTCCCCTGCACTTAGGTAGCATCTGCAGTGCTGCAAAGACCAGCACTGATGTTAGTTCCCTCCCCAGGTCCTGGAGGTGCTCTCGGATCTCCTCGCGCCTCCCTTGAGTTACCTAACCGGACACCAAGAGCAATGTTGGAGCAAGTATGGGCAAGCAGTTGAGCCTCCATGTAGAAACTGCCCTCAGGAGCAAAGGGATCTGCTCACAGGGACCTGATCCATGCAGGGCTGGGGAGAGAGCAGCCGGGGGGACATCGTGATGGGCTGGGGACACGGTGATGGGATGGGGGACACGTGGTCATGGGCTGGGGGATGTGGTGATGGGCTGGGGACACGGTGATGGGATTGGGGACACGGTGATGGGATGGGGGACACGGTGATGGGATGGGTGACACGTGGTCATGGGCTGGGGGATGTGGTGATGGGCTGGGGACACGGTGATGGGATTGGGGACACGGTGATGCGATTGGGGACATGGTGATGGGCTGGGGGACACGTGGTGATGGGCTGGGATATGTGGTGTGGGGTGGGGACACGGTCATGGGCTGGGGACACAGTGATCGGCTGGGGGACGCGGTGATGGGCTTGGGGACGCGGTGAGGCCTTGGCAAGACAAGGACACCCGCGCTGCTTAAAAAGGCTCAAATAAGATACTGCTGTGGGAGAAGCGGTGTGAAGCGATAAGGCGATTTGTTTTCCCAAAATAACACCTGGCTTTGCAAACAGTTTCCCTGCACTGGGATCTGCAGTGACTCGGCCCGTGTTAGCTGCTGAACAGCGTGAAGGGTCTGTTAAAAGTGGTGGTTTTTTTTCCCTCAAAACGAATGCAAGCAGGGAAAGGCGCCGGGCGGAGTGGCAGCCCGCTCGTGGGGGCAGCGGCGCCCGCGGAGCCGCCGTTACCTTCTCGTGGATCTCCTGAGTTGATTGTGCGTCACAGAAGGCCACCGTGGCCAGGTCCTTCAGGATGGGCATCTCCACGGTGCAGTCCCTGCCGTCCAGCAGAGCCACGAGGGGCCGCGGGTGCATGGGGCCGTTCATGATCTGCGGGCGAATACCTGGGGCACAAGCAGCGACAGGCAAGTCACGGGGGGCTCCGCCGCAGCTCCCGCTCCGCCCCGGCACGCGGACGGGCTGGGACACGGGGCCGCCGGCGCCGCTCCGGCGGGAGCTTGCACGGCAAGGCCCAAAGCAGGTGGAGCTCGGCGGCTTTAGCGCGTCTCCGCCAGCGAGGCCGCCGCGGAACCGGCCTCTCCCCGCCGCGCAGGCAGGAGAGCCGCGTCGCGCGCCGCGAGCGCCAGCCAGGACGGTGAGCAGCCGGAGCTGCCCCGGGCCCTGAGCCTGACCCGCGGGAGGGACCCGGCCGGCGCATCCCGGCACACGCAGGGGCAAGGGGGACCCCAGCCGCAGGTTCCCACTGCTGCGACTGCAGCAGGGAAGCCACTTCGACTGGGCAGGGAAGTTCAGGAGCGGATCAACGGGAGGCACCGGGAACGACGCTTTAACAAAAAGCGCCGAGGGCGCCGCAGCTCGAGGCACGCGGGCTCACACCCGCGTCCTGGGGGCACACACGGGCAAACCTGGGCTGCCAACACGGAGTCCGACTGCCTCCTGCCCAGGCTCGCAGGGCGCATCTGCTGAGCGTGCGGCCGCGGCCGGAGCGATGCCGGAGATTGGGAAGTGATTAATTAAACACCAGGCCCTCCCTCCCTGAATCCCGAGCAAACATCACAGCCCTTCACCCTCTGGGCTGCCCAGCTTCACTCTCCGGCGCTGCCGGAGAATCACTCTGGGAAATAAGGCAAAGAGCAGATTTTTTTCCAAGTGTTTTCTGCTAGCCAGGGCCTCTCAGCAGCGTTTTGGCGAGGAGCTTTATAAGGAAGGGAGCAGGAAGAGTTTATGGAAAAAAACAGAGGGAAAGAGGGAGGAATAGGAGGGGGTGGCCATGCCGGGAGGGCTCAACAGCAGCTTTGTGAGCAGGAACAAAAGCCGGATCCTGATTCCTGCCAGCCCTGGTGCTGTAGGCTACGGGAAGGGGCACGAGGCACCGGCTGCGCACCAGGACACCGAGGGCCGGGAAATGTGCGCGGGTTCAGACACGGTTCAGGCTGTGCCACGGGTCGGTTCGTTCTGCTCCAGGTTGGCACCCCGTGTCCTCTACTCGCTGCCCCGGGGTGTGTGCCGAGCCCCCAGTGGCCAAAGTAACTCGGGGAAGCTCTGGGAATCGCGCTGGGAAGACACGGACCTCAGCCCTGCAAGGCCCTTGAGGGCTATCGGACCAACAGATGCTCAGTGGCATTTCCTTAAAAGAAGGAAACTCCAGGGAGGTAACGGGAAGAGCAATGTGGGGCTGAACCTGCCCCGAGGACACAGGGCTGTGCCGGGACGGCAGGATGCGGCCCAGGCCCTGGTGCAGAGGTGGGAATCTCCTGCACGTCCCGGAACGAGCGGCTGGCAAAGGGGAGGGCTCTGCTTTGGCAGGACTGAGCCCAGGGAGCCTCCTGCCGCCCGGCACGACGACGAACACCAGCCATGAGCGTCTCATGCTGAGCCGGGCAGCCCCGCGCCGGCTGCTCCAGCCCCGCCGGCATCTCGCCATGGCCTGCGACTACAAGGGCAGAGCTGTGTGCACAGAGCCAGTGAAAAACGTAACACCAAATCATTCTGCTTATAAATAATCCAAGTTTCCAAGGACAGTGTTTTCGAGAGCAGGATCCTGCCGGGATAAGGCTGCACCTTCCCCCCTTTCGGACACGACATGGGGTGCGACGCAGCTGCCGCGGCGCAGCCGGAGGGACCCGCTGCACGGCCCGGCCACGACGGCCGAGCACGAGGAAAACGCTCCTTGCGAGCGCCCCCGGAGCCTCCCCCGCGCCCACCAGCACCCGGAACACAGCGGGGCCGTCCAGGCAGCACCCAGGAACAAACCCTCGGGCACAGTCAGCCTGTGCACCGTCCCATGGACGTGGAGGCAGCGGATGCTCCCGGGGGATTCGAGAGAAGCGGAGCAGATGGGAGAGGCCGTGTGGGAGCCGACAGACGCCTACCAAGAGCGCTCAAAGACGCAGCTGGAACCAGAACTGCTCCCTGGGAGCAGCACCCCTTCTCCTGCATTGCTTTTTAAGAAAAGGACGGGAAGAAAAGTGCCAAGAAAGCAGCAGGCAGAGACCGGCATCACAGTCTAGGGGACAAGTCCCGTCCTGGGGACACTCTCACATCGCAGAAAAGGGCCTGTCCTGCCCTTTCTCCCCCCTTCCAGCCAAAGGAACCAAATGCATCGCTGAGAAACAACCAAACTGCCCCAGGAAACAGGCAGCTCCAATTGTGCTTTTTTAAACTCTGGGCTACACGTCCGCCTGCGTGAGCCCAGGCTGCCTGTCTGGGGGTACAACCTGCATCATCACGGAGAGGGAGGGAAAAATTCACTTCATTCAGGCTACCTGCCAACGTAGCAGCTCCGCAGGAGGCAAACCGCCTTTGTGCCTGGTCCACGGCGAGCTGGCAGCCGTAACGTTGCCACTGGAAATTTCCCACAAGTGAAGAAGAAGCGTAACCGATCACACAAGGCTTTTGGAAAAGCGCAAGGGCTTCGCTCCGACTCGCTGCCCAGGGCCATCCGCACCTCCTAACCTGGGGTTTGCACCATGATCACGAGCGATCCTGCACGGAAAATGGGAACGCCGTGTCGGGATGCGCTTGTGGGAGTGAAGGCAGCGGGAACGGCGACTGCTGCTCCTCCTACTGCCGCCGGTTTCACTCCCTGCTTTTTTACTTTATGTCCAATCTTTGCTCCATCCCTGCCCCCAGAGCCCTCTCCGTTCTCCCGCCGCTCTTGGAAGCTGGAATTAAGGATTTGAAAAGAACCATTCTGCCCAGAGCAAAAAGGAGGGCAAAATGCAAATGCAACAGCTCAGGAAGGGCTCGGGGAGGTGCTGAATACCTGCAAATCCCACTCCCTTCCCCAAGATAAACACGCTCCCTTCCCTGCAGCACTGCATGGGAACTGAATGAGGAAAAAAATCCTCATTGCTAACATTCAAAAGCACTTAACTACAACCGACTTGCTCTTAAAGCTGATCTACTTTTACAACTAACGCTCTACACGTATACTGCAGGATTTTATCACAGCTATCTCCGAAAAAAAACGAAAAAGGCACATGTTGCATTCCCGACGCTTTAAAATCGCCTAGAAGCATAAAAATACAGCAACAAACTTTGGCGGCAACAGCAGCTCCCCAAGCCGGCCGCGTGCCGTGGTGGGAGCGGGGCTCCGTGCTGTCCTGGCAGAGGAACGGCATTCCCTCCTCCCCTCTGCCGTCGGAGCGCCCTCGGATACGGCCGGGCGACAGGCCCAGAGTCCTCCCTTCCTGCCAAAGCCTCTTTTTTTGCAGTCTTTTCCTCCTCCTTTTCCTGTTTCCCTCTCCCTGTCTCCTGGTCCAAGGCTCATCGACTCGAGCCCAAGCGAATTAGGGAATATTGGCCCGACCTCGCCTTGCTGCGACCCCGGCCAGGCGGCCGCTCTCGTGGGAGGCTGAGAAGGTGCCAGTCCAGGAGAGAAGTACATGGGAATTGATTTTATTCTCCACAAAAGCAGCTGACAGGATTTGCTTCCGCCGCATGCCATGCCTGCAGTGAGACTCCTAGAAGAGCTTTTCCACCCAATTCCTGAACCTTAGAATATTAGGATCCCAACTCATTAAAGGAATTCTTTTTTAGACTTATGGGAAGAAGGAGACGGTCAGAGGCCAGAACTGCTCTCCTAATCTAAACCTGTCCTGTTTTAATCTTCTGAATTTGAACCTTTCTAGAGCTTCTGGATCTGCTCAATGATAACTACTGTACGTCGAGAGCATTTTGAAGCTGCAGAAAGTTGTCTGGACCAGCTCAGAAAGAAGCTAAACACATGCTCATCTACTTCCGCAGACTTCTCAGGCACACAAAAGAGCACACTTTTGATTCTGCAAGTGAAAAAATTAAGTTTGTGTATATAGTTCATGTATAGTTCATGTACAGGTTTTTACGAGGAAAAAAAAGAAAAGAAAAAAACAATTTTTTGGAATTCAAGGGTATTAAATCATTCCATTTGTTCAAATCAATTAAGTAATTCAAATATTTTTGTGAATGGCTTTCATATTCATTTTTTTTCAAGAATCCATTAACCCTTTTGAAAATTAAACGAATTTTGGTTTTCGTGCACTGCACGATCGTGGGCAGCTGAGGGAGGGCCCGCGGTGGCCCCGCACGCCTGTTTCCTGAGCACACAGGTTGCTCCAATAAAAGCTCTCTCTCCTTACAAACCTTGCCCAGCTCCAGCTCTCCAAGCTACGGAGCGATAACAGGAGCTGCTTAATGATTAACTTTCACGCTCGCCCCCTTCACTGGGGCTTTCTGGCTGCTACACCTTAGTGCCTGGTGTAAAGCACAGCCTGTAGGTGTTAGGACTGTGGTCGCCTTTGGGGAGGGCTGTGGACTACAGCCCAATCCTTTGCTCCTGTTCTCCTCGACTGACAAACACCAGCTACGTCGCCCTGATAAATCACCAACTCGAAAGACTGTAGACTTGAACGTGTCCCTGAAAGACCCCAAACTCCTCCAGGGAAGACTCGAATGACTGGACAGACCCCAATCCTGGAGACTTGAATGTGAACAACCCAAACCTTTCCCCGGGCGATGGGAAGGATCAAAACATGCTGGGCCCTGCTTGGGCCCATCCTTAACTCAGAGCCCGAACACAGTTATTCACCCTCAGGCCCCATGATGATTTGTGGGCTGAAAGCAAGACCGCCATGGAGAGGTTGACTGCAGGGCTTTCCCCGATGATTCCCCGGACAGATCCGGGCCTGCTCCGCGCTCAAAGACGACCTCCTGCGCTGGGGCCAGCTCCCTCTGCCCTTCTCCTACGCCAGCTCCAAGGCCCAGGTCAACAGCAAACAAGCACCTTCTGGTTTATGGAAACCACGTTCAATATCCAAATGTTACACAATTTCTTGAATAATAGAGCTTATGGTCTCCTTAATTTATCATCAGTGTTTGAAACAGCATCGTAGAAAACCCTCAAGTAATGATAGAAGAAAAATTTATGCTGAAAGAGATCTATTTAAACGATGATCATCTAGAAACATCTTGGCTAACCTGCTGCATCTTTGAGAAAAAAAAAACAAAACACCCATACACTTTCTGGCCTTGGTAATAAGACAAAAATGAACCCTGGCAGAGCAAACAAAACCATCTACAAATACAAATCAACCTTTTCTCCTTGTGAGTCACTGTAGCCCAAGGGATAACTCCGTGACCATGCTCCTGATGTATTTACACAGCACATTTCATCTTCATTAATCTATACAACACACTGGCCCACTCTGATTTTTGGACTCCAAGCACTGGTAGCTCCCTGTACGTTGCCACAGCTCCTCTCCAGCTTCTCCCAGCACGGCTGCCTCCTCCTCCTCGCCCTTCGCCGCAGCCCTGCAGAAGGCGACGCGTCGCCCTGCAGCTCCCTGAGCAAAGGGCGGCCCAGCGATCAGCTCCGACGCACTCGCTTTCTCAAAGCAATTAAAATTAAAGACGTGAGAGCAAGACGCTGGAATAAAGCACTAATGCACCAATCCTTATTTTCTCTCTGTCCCGAACTGAAGTTTGGTCAATAATCTCTGCATTTCAGGTGTCTTCTCCCGTGCATTCGAAGGGCAGCTGGGCCGTAGCTCCCGCGGCTGCCGGGGACAGCCCTGACACATGTCCTCAGGGCACAGAGAGAGAGAACAGAATCCCAGGCAGCACAGAAACCATCCTTTAAAGGATCTTAAAACATAAGGGGCAGAAAATGTCTTCATCTTTACATCTCTTCACTATCACAGACAAGAAACTCAATTCTGATGTATGTAAGCACAGGCTATGACTTTATCTAATCATGTATACTGAAGAGGGTGAAAATATTTCAAATTTGCCTACAGTCACAAACCTATAAATCACACTGAACTGTATCACTGTAGTAAGCCATTTCCCCCTAATGATTTTCTATATTTTATTGATTCCATAAAATTCATCACCTCTCAACCTAACAGCTCTAGTTATATACCCTACACCTACTCTCAATTAACACACAAAAACTAGATTTTTAGCAATTTTAAAATTGTGACATGGGCCCTCCAGAAGAATGAGATAGGGCAAAACAAACCAGCCAGATGCTATTTCTATTTTCTCTTCTCTTCTCTTCTCTTCTCTTCTCTTCTCTTCTCTTCTCTCCTTTCTTCTCTTTCCCTTTCCTTTCCTTTCCTTTCCTTTCCTTTCCTTTCCTTTCCTTTCCTTTCCTTTCCTTTCCTTTCCTTTCCTTTCCTTTCCTTTCCTTTCCTTT
>VZSV01000093.1:2483367-2494033 GCA_013398735.1 Nothocercus julius | reverse complement strand
GCCCAGGTCCCTCTGCAGAGCTGCTCTCCAGCAGGTCAGTCCCCAGCCTGTACTGGCGACTGGGGTTATTTTTCCCCAAGTGCAGGACCTTGCACTTGTCTAATTCCTCTACTCGATACCTCTTATAATACAAGGAAAAGCTTCATATTGCAAAAATAACCTTAAATATTCTCACAGCCAGGTGATTTTCTTAAGAATACCCAAGAAGACGTAATTGGCTTCATGATTACCCTAAAGATGTTTCCTGTGTTACTTCCACTACTTCCAGCAAGTTTTCCTGAGCTCACTCTGGTTAGGAGCCCAACAGGCAGCTCTCCTTCCTTGACCTGTTGTTCTTGCTCTGTATTTCTGTTTGTTTCCCTTTTCTAGCAGAGGAAAAACCAAAGGTGATCCTGGTGAAATTTGCTCGCAATTTGTTACAAATTCTAAACAATGATCACCTAAAAGAAGAGTAACAAAGAGCAACTAAGGCAGCAGGCTTGGAAGTGATTTCCTGACGTTTCTCTGGCTATTTTGTTACCCCTGGAAAGAAACCCCACCTTGAGTGAGGGCTTTGAAGAAGATTCCTCTCAATGCCGTGTTCAAAGGTTAGCCAACTGTCACGGATGGGTCAAGATAATCTTATCTTACATTATATACAACACGAGGGCCACAGCTCTTGAAGACCTCCGCTCCTCTCCAAGCTCTCGCTGAATGAGTGCAGCAGATCTGCTCCAAAGGCTGTCCAGCTGTGTGGTCCACAGCAGCCTGGGGGACATTTTCTCCTGGTGTGACATTTTCTCCTCCTCCTTGGCCACTTACATTGGATTGAAGGGGGGACCCACACCAGCTGCCAGCATGACGCACTGGGCACTCAACGGTCTAACTCCGGTACTGCTAGATCCAAGTGTTTGGCCAACTTTGGACCATTTCACTCTTTCTGCCCCCATAGGCCCACAAACACAAAGCCGGTTGCTACTTCCTTCTGATTCCCATTAAAAATGCCTGGAGTCAATGGGTTCAGTGTGGAGATCATTGAAACCAGCTGTGGCTAGTGAAAAGAATCCGTTCCCAATGCCTGAGCCCAAGCTTTCTAGAAAAGTGGGGCGCAAATGTTCCACCCAAACGAGTTTTGCTCTGAGCACAGGCGAAGCTGCTGGCAAGGCAATGTTCAAAGGAAGAATATCTTTGCATGAGGCACAGATGCCTGGCAAATGTGGTTTGCATCCTCTACCTCAAATCACATTTCTTTACGCCTGGAACAACTGGGTGCTTTAATGACATTGGCAGATTGCTCAGTGCCTTCATTTTGGCTAGTGCAGAACTCCCTTCCGCACGGGCCCCATTCAGGGGGTGTGTGAGGGGAGGAAATGGGTGTATGGGCAGGGAGAGCCCAAGCCGCGCTGAGCACCGTGCACGGCGGCTGCCGCAGCCACGCGGAGCCTTCCCTGCCCGCATCCCCCGCGCTCCGCGACGTCCCTCCGCGCGCCCCTGCCCTGGCTCTGCACGCCCGGCGCTGCCGAGAGGACCGGGCGCTGCTGCAGGTGCTGCTCTTTCCAACGGGGAGAGCTGGGACTCTGCGGTTTCCTTCTAACCCAAGCTGGATTTGGCAGCGGGAAGGCCCAATGCTGTTAACAGCGCGAGGGCAGCGCCGCAGACGTGCGGAGCGAGCGCGGGTCGAAGACCAGGCCCGGCTGAGGGTTTGCTCCGTGCTCACGGGCACGAGCAGCTCCTCCTGACGGGCTGCGTATGTTCCGAGTTGTGTGTTCTGCAGAAATGGCACACGGAAAAAGGTTTACGATGTGCTCCCTGCGAGCCCCTAGCGCCCAGGCGGTCGCACCGCGCGCTCCGCGAGGCTTGGGGGCTGCGGGTCCTTCTGCCGTGCAAGCCCAGGCGCTTCTGCGTGGCACAGTCAAGCCGGAGGCCACGTCCCCAGGCTAGGCAGGACGGCACTGTATCAGCACAGTATAAACTAAGGACAATGCCCATTAACAAAAAAATGCAACTAAGATAGAAAAGATTTGCATGTATTAATGTTTTAATACAAAGGAAATGATACACCCCTGCAAATGGAGTTTCTCATTTAGCCTAATCTCCCTGGGCGTAGCCGGCTCAGTGCTGGCTGCCTCCCTGTCTCAATCTCCCTCTCCTTTCCATTGGTCAGGACAAGCGTTTTCCCAAATCACAACAGCTGGCTGGAACAACCCTCTACCTCCTCTTTCTCGCTACAACTTTCCCTTAAAGCATGATGATGACTTTTAAATCCTTCCAGGCTCAAAGCCCAGTAAGCAGTAAAGCACTAAAGCCTAGCACAAAAGTGATATTTATTTCTCCCAGCTATTTTTCTCAGAGAAGAATCCAGCAGAAAAGTGCCCTCAGTAACGCTGGGTACAGCCGGGGGTGGATCTGAAGCTCTTGGAGAGGGCGACTGTGCTGCACGCGGCAGCCAAGGCCAAGAGCCAGCAAAAGCTGCAGCACATGAAGCTACGGGGGGAGCAGAAAGAGGCTCCATCAGCCCAGCTGCTCCTCCCAAGCCCTCGGCAATTACTGGGCTGAGAGCTGCGCGGGGGCTGAAGCAGAGGGGCTCCAGCTTGTCCATATGGCTTGGCCTCAACTAACGCATGTGGACAAGGCTCGCAAGAACCCGCAGGTGATCCCAGCGCTAAGCGAAGCGCAGGCAGGCTTGGCCCTCGGCGTGACACCCGAAGAGCCGCCGCTCTGCCCTGGGGACCCCCTGCTTCCCTGCACCCTGCGTGTCACCGAGCGCAGCCGCACAACAGCAGCAATGGGACTGTCTGCATCTGCAGAGCTAAGCACAGCCGTGGGGCGTCCAAGCTCCAGCGCAAGGGCTTCAAGGAGCAGCACCCGATGGTTGGGCAAAGGACCATCAAGACCTGCTGCACTGGGAGGACTGAGCATCGCCTATGGAAATCCATGACCTGTGGAAATCCCAGGGGAGAGGCAGCTGTGCTGTGTCTCCGAACAACCTACCATAAATCACACCCCAGGAAGGCAAGCGGAGAAAACCCTTCTTGGCTGTAGTAGAAAACCAACATATTGATCCTTTTCCCGAGCAAAAAAGTCTGGCCAAGAGGAAAAAAGGGCTGTGGATGTATTCCAGGGAGGGAATTAAGATGCTTTTACTGTAATTGAACCCGAAGCTGTGGCTCTCAGGAGCTGTGCAAGCTCCTTGCCGACAGGGGCTGCTCCCTTCCACCGCAGAGTGGACACTTCCCTGCCAGCTGCCGGGATCGAACGGGAACGTGGCTGAGAGCGCAGCCTGAGGAACGGCGAGAGGGGAGCGGGAAGTGCGAGCTTCCCGTGTGCGACATGGCAAAGGGAAGCCTTCCAAGGACGGCCACTGAGACGAGTCGGGCTTGATGGCAGCACCACGTTGTCACATTTGGAGTGCGTGCGCATTGCCCCCGTCGCGTGCTGCGGGCTTTGCAAGGGTTCGAGCCTGTATTTTCCTGCAACCACGCAGAAACAACCACAAAAAGCATGTTGCTATAGAAAGCCAGGAGAGAAGAGCTTACAAAGAAACCTAAAACAGGTGTCCCTAGCACATACACTTTATTTGGCGCCAAGGTGCTTGGCCTTAGTGCCTTTATGAACCGATTAAACAAGCAAACGAACAGAACAGAGGCAAATTAACACAGCATTCCCATCAACTTCCCAGGCTGGCAGCAAAAGGAAGCGGCGGATTCCCCGGGAAGCTGTCCCGCTGTGCAGCCAATGGTCAGACCTCCCTGTTACAGGAGGCGCCGTGGAGAAGAACTAGGGATCCTTGGTGTGTGGGGCAGGTGACCCAGGACGGAGCCACAAAGCCACAGCGAGCGGGGCAGCCCTCGCAAACCGCTCCTCTCGCGGCGTGCGGATGCTGCTCCGGGCCCTGCGAGGAGCGCGCGATGCTCTCGGGAAGGAGCTAAAGCAGCGCTCTTCCCTTCCCTTCCCTTCCTTTCCCTTCCCTTCCCGGCGCACTCCGTCGCCTCCTTCCTGCCGTGGAGCCGCTCGCTGCTCCCCCGGGAGGATGGTTGATCAGCTGCTTCGCACGTTGAAGCGCCCTGCAACTTCCCATGCTATAAAGCGGCCGTGCACCACGACTCGGCGCCGCCCGGCCGCGCGACCATGGAGCCTCCCAGCCGCCGGCGCTGCCTCTGCCCGGCGCTCCGTGCGACGCTCCCCACGTGTCCCTGCCTTGCTCCCGGCTGCGAGGGGCCGCTCTGCCTCTGCTCATCCCCCTGCCCCAGCTGCGCACGCACAAGCACACGTGTCCCGCAGGCCCTCGAAGCCCTCACACGGATGTCAGCACCCGAGGGAAGCCGGGGACAGCCCGGGTACTCCCTCGGCTTCTTCCAGGAGAAAGCTCATCTGCTGAAACGAAACAACCACCCAGAGAGAAGGCAAATCCCTTAGCAGAGGCATTCGATCTAGCAATGCCTCCGTTTGCAGCCCTTAGCACCACCTTGTCTCTCACCTTCTCCTCGGCCGCGAGCACGATCCGATCCGTAGCACAACCAGCTGTCGCAAGTGCCCTGCTTTGGTTTCACGTAGCCCACAGCATCATTAATCCCACATTTACCCCAAACGTGGCCAAAGGGATACCCCAGTTCCCATTGCTTTTGTGCCCCATCCTCTCTACAGCAGAACAAGTCCCTGCCTATGGATCATTTCCATCTTCGGCACCATTTTTTTCTTCTGAGCACTGCAAGGAGCTAGAAGAACTGGCTGAATTTTTCATTAACTGAAGCAGAGGCCAATCAGACACATCTGAGTAAAATAAAAATCTGCTAAGTAGCCAAATCACAATGAGAACAGGAATATTAAGACTCCATGTAAAATTTAAATACCAATACCAAGGAAAATAGAAACATTTTAATGTATGTACAAATAAAACGCTCTTTTAAGTGGCAGGCATCCAAGGCAGAACAATAGTTCTTAACAAACAGCCAGGACTGCGAGCCAAAGTCGAGCTCACCAGTCTATTTTAAATGCAAAACTAGTTGAAAAGCAACATCAGGACAGAACAGTACAACTTCTAAAAGTAATTTGAGCTTTAATAATTCAACATTTAATTTGCTGGTCTTAACAAAGGTGGATTTTTTTTTTCCAGTGCCTGACCTGGATGGATATAGTATCTCTGTAAGATACACCCCAATTTGTGCTAAGAGAGCTGGGCACGGGGCCAAACAGGGCGACGGATTTTCTGCGTGGGCACCTGCCACCTGCAAACAGGCCCAGGGAGGTCAACAGGACTGCGCTGGAGAGGAAAATCTGGGTTAAATTGCTTTAAAACTGCCCCGTTGCAGAAAAAAAAAGAATCAATTCTGGCCTTTGTGTGGCCAAACGGCAAGACCAGAATGCCAGCGAGGAGCCTTCTAACTGACTTAACACGGAATATTTGAACACTAGCAATACATCCGATATTTATTTTGCATGTGAGCTCTTTTTTTATTGTAATTTTGTTTCAGAAATCTTCAGTCACGAACTTCCCCATACTAAGCGGAATTCCTTTTTATGCATTGCTTGAGAATGTTAATAGTAGTTCTTGTGCTAATAATCCAGCTCCTAAATGTACAGGAGCTTCATGAAATATTGATACATACTTGGAATATTGACAATTATCTCCAGAGCTCCTTGGTAAAACCTGAAAGCAAAGAAATAGCAAACATTTCCTGTACTCATTAAAATACTGAAAAACAGAGGAAGAAATCTACTCGTTACCCATTTGACAAATATAACCTATTATTTTTAATAATGCACAGGCATTTAATGCATGAAATTTACAGCTTCTCTCGCTTAAAGAAAGCATTGGTTTTGTAGATCTCATTTTAAGAAATGCAATAAAAGTAAGTTTTATGGAGCTGTTTGCTTTTGCAGGAGTAAAATCGCGTGTCTATTGAAATCAAAGGCAGAACTATCATTTAGTTAGATGGAATTACAATGTCACGCTCTTCACTCCCTTTCACATTTCGGAAACCCCTTGTCCGTGGCATAGAGCAATTCCCCCCAAATGAGAAATACTCATTTACTCGACCGTTCTTTTGCGAGCTTCTGAAATAGAACAGGGGCATAGGAAAGGGCTGCCAAGATGAGAAGCTTCCCCTCTTGCTCAGATGCATTCGACGTGAGCAAGAATTCAGGGACGGGGATCACCTGCCATCACTACGGGTGGCAGCTGCCCACCAGCTGGGACAACTCCCGGCTCTCTTCCCACCTGGACAGCGCGGACACGGGCAAGCTCTCCGCGGCCCCTTCTCTCTTCCACAGCACGTCTTGTTTGGGATATTAATTTGAAACGTTATTGTAAGGCATTCCGAGAAAGGAGGAGGTCATCATAAATAACGGTGTGTGCCACTGCCCTTTGTTTTGAGGGTGCCACTCTGTGGGTGCCACTTGGGACCACTGCAAGGGCAGGCTGCCGTGACCTACCCGTGCAGGGCATGAGGGTGTAGGCGGCAGCTCGGGACCGCTCGGGAACAGCAGAGCTTAAGCAAGTGTCAGGAAGGGTGCTGGGTTAAGAGGCCGGAGCCCCGGGGAGCCTTTTAATCCCCCCGTCCCACCACTCCTGCTTGGGCACGGCAGAGCCCTCACGGAGACAGCACCTCCCCAGCCGCAGCAGCTAGGCCAGGCGCTTCCAAGGCACCTCAGGTTTGACCTTCTTGGTCAAAAGGAAAAAAAAATGGGAAAAAAAGGAATCATTTGGATATGGGGAAAAAAAAAAATCCAGCAAGTAGCACTTCTTCAACAAGCATGAGCCACAGCAGACAGAAGCGATTCCAAATCAGCTTTCTTTAGCAAAAGCCAGTGGAGGACTGTTAATGTCAGGTTTTATTTAGGTGCAAAAGTCAAAAGCTAGTCTGCCAGTTGCTATATATAAACCTTACTAATATGTGTCCTGCGTCTGCAGCATTTATTTTAAATCAGGGACTTAATGATTTTGGTGCTCTGCTTTTTAAAGATTCACCTCAGCACCTACTTCTCTTTTAAAAATAACAGGCAATCCAGGAGTGCAGCATTTTCATTAAACTGGTCTGAAGCTGAATGCTATGAGAAAGACAAGGGAAATAAATAAAAAAAAAAAAAGTTTAATACAATAATGATCAGAAACCTTTAAATTTTCTCCCCTCTGTGAACACTTTATGTTTGTAGCTATGGAAACTACTTAGGAGAAAGCTAAAAACACTGTCCGCAAATATAGTCAGAGAATGATCTGGATATATGAAAGTCCTAACAATGACAGAGACCTAAAGACAAAGGGTGAAAGGGAAGTGTAAATTGAAGATGACAACACTTGTGCATCTGACAACATGTACTCCCCAGACAGGCCAAATTCGTTTTTATTGCTGTGGCGCTCAAGTCAGTGAATTGCAACTGGAATGAGTTTGACGCTTTATATTGCTTTTGATAAAGCCATTACAGAGGGGTGTTTCAGCCTTTAAAAGAAGTATGTTAAGAGCGTATTCCCTGCCATCAGTGAAACACATAATGGCCAACACAGCCAGGACGTTATTAAGGTAATTTCCAGCACATCTCTTGTGCACGCTGCTATTTACCCGAGCACCCAGAGCAGCTGCGGGGACTTTGAGATCCGCTGGCGACACCTCCGCACTCCTGCTGCCCAAGGGAGCGCGGGGGAGCTCAGCTCACCCGGGCGCAGGATGCTGAGCGGGGCCTTTCAAGGCTCTCCCGAGCTCCCTGGATGTGCCATTCCCACCCGGATCCCCACCGTGCTGCAGGTTAACGTGGCGCAGCCGACGCTGCGCCCAGCCGTCTGCTTATTTCCAGAGAGTCCTTGCCTAGGAAACGCCAGGGAACGGCAGCACCGTGAAGTGTTAAACGGCGTAGGCAGAGCTGAGCTAATCACGGTGAGAAGCACTCGTGGCCGGGCCGTAAGCCGATAAAGAGAAGATGAGGCTCCCACACATCAGGGAGAATTACTGGCCCAAGGAAGGCAGCGGCTCTCGCCCTGGCTTCCCCTGCGCAGGAAGCGGTCACCATTTCAACATCTAACTGGGCATCCAAAGATGCTTCTTCAGGAGACAACGAGAACCTCGGGACAAACATCCGTGTCCCTTCCCACGCGGGTGAGCCGTGATCCAAGGAGCGCGGCTGGGAGGAAGCCCCGCTCCTCCTTGCAGCGCCCCAGCAGTGAAGACTCTGCAGGAGAACCCACTCTAGCTACCAAAGACCCTCACTTTTCATCAGCCAGCTGCTCTAAGACTGAAAAGTTGGAAGAAAAAAAAAAACAGAAACAGGGCAATCTAACAAAACCACCAGCAAAGCCGGTGGAATGGGAATGGGAAAATGCTTTGTGGAAGCAGAGCTCCAGCGGCCCGACCGGCGAGCGCTGCCCGCTCTGCGCTTTGCTGAGCGGTTGCTCCTCTGGCTTCCACCGCGTCGCTGCGGAGGCAGCACGAGGCCGGCACGGAGCTCGCCGGGCAGCACCCACGCCCGGGCACGGCCTGGGCACCCATGCCCTGCATGGCCCTGGCGGCTACTTGGGGCCCTTTTGCTTCACCCCTTGGCTTTCCGCAGGTTGATAGGACTGTTCTGGATTTATCAGGTTTTTGTCATAAACTGAACGCTTTCATTTAAAGCACAAACAATCCCTCAGCCCAGCTAAAACACGCCAAGCCCAAACCTTCAGTCTTTAATCCCTGTGCTTCCTTTTGCAGCGTATCCTACCTTGGCTTCTGCTTACAAATATGTATGTTTAAAGGGAGAGAACGTCGTGCGCTATTTGGGAAAGGAAAAGGGGAGATAAACTAAAGCAAGGGCGATTTTGCAGGTCCTACACTTCAGCTAAACCTTGCAGGGCCTTCGCCGAGCAGATAATCTTTCTGTGATTATGGCCAAACCCTCCCGTTGCTTAGCAACACATAATTAAGGAATATGTTTTCAGATCCGCTTTGCAAGCTGGCCATTATCAGATGAAATTACTGGAGCAACAAATGTCATCCTCATGCAAATGAGGAGGGGGAGAAGGGAAACGCCGGAGCAGCGAGCAGGACCCCGCAGCACGGTGCCGAGCGCACCGGCTGCTCGCAAAGCGCTGCGAGCACGGAGCGATTTTGGGGGGGACGTAACCCCTGGCTTCAATGGGAGGCCAAGAGGAGGCGGGTTCGGAGGAGGACGTTGCTCCGCGGGCAGCCGCTGCAGCAGCCGCTTGCAGCAGGACTCTCACTTGAGGGCCACCGAGCGCCTCAGCCAGATGCACTGCAAATAAATTAACATATTTGTGCTGCCCGCCTTGTGCCAGGGTTTTTCTGTTGCTGTTTTTTCACCAGACTTTGGGAAGCTGTTTATTTAAAGACAGTGCCTGGTGCACTACTTTGGCGTCTGATCCATGTCGACACACAATACGCTGCCTAATATTTAAGTGATTTTCTATAAAGCAATCCGTTGCACAAACTGCACACAGGATCCATAACCGTAAAAGAAGAGGCCTCTGCTTCCTTGCTATGAAATTGTGGAAAGCTAAGGCAGCGGGGTGCGCCAAATGTCTGCGTTTTGACAACTTTATCATTTCCACTCGCAAAATCTTTCTTTATTTAGATTCCTGTGGAATGGCATCACCGGCCTGGCACCGTTTCGATGCCTATAAATGGTATGCTGCTATTAAGGCTTGGTGCACGCACGCTTGCACAGCGCCTTGTCCGCGACGTGTCCGCATGGAGCTCAGCTGCTCCGCGCCCAGAGAAGCCCCTGCTCCCAGGGTCACTGCAGGGGAAACATTCAAAGCTTTGCTTTTTTTTTTTAAAAAAAAATAAGCCAAGGCATTAATTTGAATCAAAACCCCCCAATTGATTTTCCCAATTCCTCCCAAGCTGCTTAGAGGGGGGGTTCATCCTCCATGATTTCCCAAAGCACTGAGCTAAGCCTGCTCTGACTCCGCATCCTTGCAGCAAGGGAGCCGAGGACCCGAACCCTTCCGAGGAGGGAGGGAAGGAGAGGAGCAACCAGTCATTTTTATCGCTCTCGCGGTTAAGGACAGGCTTTTAGCTGTAAGCACAGGCCTATTACTTTAACAGTCCTATCACTGCACTTGCAGGCAATTCCAAAAGCAAATCAAGGGGGCTTTATTTTATGTGGCCGATAAAACAGCAAATTAATAAGGAGAAGGAAAGGCTTAGGTACGGCCAAAGGTAAGTCAATTCTGGAATAACACCCTTAGCTATCTGATAAATTTAGTCAAAACAATGCTAAGCATTTCCTCCGAGCAACATATTTGTGTCTGATAACAACGGGGAAAAGTCAATCCCCAGCAAGCGCCGCAGCCCTAATTGCTCGGCAAGGGCAGTATCTAATCTGCCGCTCGGCGCAAGCAGCGGCAGGATTAATCGTGCCACGATTCCCTGATAAACCGCCGACCGCGCCGAGCCGGGCGAGCCGAGCGGATGAAACACTCCGATTTCCGCCACATGCCGAAACCCAGCACCTTTGGCTCTGCCCTGTGCAGAAACCCCACTGGCCTCGTTCTCTAAACGGGGAACGCCGACTATTTCGGCCCGAATCCCCGGCAGATCCGACTGCGTCCCAGACACGCCGCCCAGACACACTTAGCGAATTACTTGGTTCAGGCGACGCCATGGTGGAGACGATGACGGGCGGCCCGGTGCGGCGGCTCAGCTTGGGGTAGGGCGAGTGCTGCGGGGCGAAGCCGGGGCCACCGGGCGCCGGGGCG
>VZSV01000093.1:2462933-2482157 GCA_013398735.1 Nothocercus julius | reverse complement strand
GTAGCTCGGCGCCGGCCGCCCCGCCGCGTGCTCCCGGTAGTAGCGGGCGTCTTTAGGCGACCTGGCAGCTAAGGCCGGCTCGCTGTAGTAGTCGTGAGGCGGCAGGGAGCTGCGCCCGGACATGGCAGCCTGCCTCTCGTAGTAGGAGAAGTCCGGCACCGAGCCCTTGCGCACGGGACCCTGGTGAAAAAGGGGCTCCGCGTACGGATACGCCTCCTGCTTCAGCTCCGCGCCTCCCTGCAAGATGATATCGCTCGCCCGGTGGTTGGGCTGCTCGTACCAGTCGCCGCCGTAGCTCAGCGAGTTCCTCCTGCCGGGCGCTCGCGGGTACTCAAAGGCATTTTCGCTCTCCCAGGCGCCGTCGTACCAGCCGGCAGCGTCCCAGCTCTGCGAGCGGCCGATGCTGCCGGGCTTGCTGGGGATAGGCATGGCGGCGGAGCCGCGTCCTGCCGCGCCGAGCCGGCACAGGAGGCGCCTCGCGTGCCTCGTCCTCGCTCACGTGCATCCAAAGGTGCTCCCGAGCCCTTCGCGGCCTTCGCCAACAACCGCGCGGCGGTTTTGTCTTTCAGAGCGCCACCTCAATTATTAATTCCCCGAAACTTTAGGAGGCGAAGAGCGCAAGAGCGGCTGTAACCCGGTCTGGCTGCGGCGCGGCGGCGGGAGGGAGCTTTTCTGCGCGGTGCACCACGGAGGAGGGCTGCGCGCTTAATCCAGATGCTTTATCCTTTCCTGCTCGGGACGGTTTGCTCACATGGACAACTGGCCCAGCAGTGTGTGAGGATTAGGAGCTAAATAAAACCTCTAAAGCCTTTGTTCCATGTGACATCACTTTAGCCCGATGAAATCTCCCGCACCGACCCCGCCAGCAGCCTCAGTACCCGCTCGCCCATTGGGAATCTTTTTTTTTGCATGTTATGTTTATCCGTTTTTCATGTCTCTCCCTTCCCCGTAAATTCGCTGTCCCGGCCGGTGCCGTGCCGCCTCGGGAGCCGTCGGAGCCGTCGGGACATGTGCCCACGCGCACGCACGCTCGCACAAGAAAGCCCCGGTGTCAGATCAATCTTAATCCACTCTGATGAAATGCTAATCCACCGCACACAGCTAAGGACAAATTAAATGGGAACAAGCAGGCCGGCCTAAAAAAAGGCTGGCGGAAGATACTCGAGACTGCAAAAGCGATTAGAAATTAGTTAGGTATCTGTTTAACACTTTATGAATATAGTAATTTGCTTGGGAAATTACATTTTTCAGTCGTAGTTTCAAATTAGCTGTACTAACTAGGCTCCAAAAGGAGTCTTTACATTATTATCATAATACGCAAATCCTTTCATCATCCCAGGACAGGAAAATTGTGGAGGTGTAATCTGGAATGTATAATTTTAAGACCCTAGAAGGGGTCAGGCAAAAGGAGGGGAGGATCAAAGGATCTAAGCCCTAGTATTACAAAGCAAAAAGGAGTAGGAGACTTTTGCCTATTATCTCCCGGTTTCCTTTAGGAAAGAAAAAAATACATGTTTATGAGATGGAAAAACACTCAGAGACATCAGACAAAACTCAATTTGTATCTAGCAGTATTTCAATATTCATACAGATTAAGCTTTTCTTACACTTAGAGTATGCAAAAGGGTTTAGATGGAATCACACCACAGAAAATAGTTATTTGGAAACATAATGAAGATTTCCTCATATTTTCAGAAGAGATATTAAAATGGCTCCCAAAAACACACATCTAAATTGTCACATGCTGCTCACACTCACACATTCCTTTTCACATACGAATAGGTCAAACATTACTTATTTTACTAATCATTAGGGGTGAAGCAACATTGTCCATTTTTAATTAAAAAAAGAGAGAGACAGAAGGAAAAGGTTTGTCCCTCTCTGCTGCAATAAAAAATTTCTTCCTCTCCAGTGTGAGCATCCCGGGAGTGAATCCGTGGAAGAAGCAACAGTCACCTTCTTCTCGGCCCATTTTTTGGGAGAGCCTGCGCCTTTTTCAGGGCTAATCCACAATAAACGATGCGCCAGCCATCACTTCATCGAGCATTGTGCTATTATGATAGCTAAATCACTAATACAGCCTAATGCTTATACTTGCCTATCATACTAATACCTCTGGGCTATATTTCTGACCCAAATACTGACTGGATCTTCTAGTAATCCCTAAATTTCTTTATTGCGGTAAATATGATAAATCCTCTTCCAACATTCTCCCCTTCAATTGCATCTCCGAGAACCACAGGCTTTAAAATTATGTTGGATATTACATAGACACACGAAACATGGGCCCCGAAAGATTATTTATGCAATTCTCGGAGAATATCTGATTGGCATCATATTGAATTAACTAACAAACTCCAGGCACATCGGAAAAATTTCTTCTTTTGTGAGTCGAAATGGGAAGACACATTTGTGGCTTATAAATAAAGTAGGGAACATTTTAACAAACAAAAACATTTTATTACAACAACATTTTGCTAAAGAATAAAATGTATTCCCAACTGGATATTGTACGATCTGTGCCATTTGTTCTGAAGCAGCAGAGGAGAACGACACAAAATGTATACGAAAAAAAACAATAAAATACTGCTCCCTCGAACAAGGGCATCTTCCGTCATTGTTTGCAAAGAAATCATCAGTGACCTTAGCCACCCTCTTAGTTACCGGCTGACCGTGGAAAAAAACATGTTAGAGAAAAATTCACATAAAAGCTGATCTCAAACAACTGCAAGGGAAGGCGGAAGGAAGCTTTGAATTTTTACTGCCTCTTAAAAAAAGGCCTTAATGAGCCCTCATGAGGGGCACACAAAAGCGACCTCACCCAAACCATCAGCTTCGTGAGCGGTGGCCTCCTAAGGGCCCGGCCCCACGAGCAAGGGATGGACCTCCGAGCTCTCTCCAGGCACCTTCCTGCCTGGACTGCTCCAACAGCCATGTGCCTTTGCACCAACCTTCCCATCGCCCGAGGCATCGCGCAGAGCCGCTCGCTCTTCTCTGGCTTGGCCGGAGCCAGGAAACTTAAACGTTGGACCTGACACCAGGAACACTCATGCATATGGATGATTTATGCCATCCAGCCTGACCTGACTGGAACAAATTAACTCTTCCCGTGCCGCAGGGTGCGCGGAGGTGAATGCCAGAAGGACCAGGCGCTGGGCGGCGTGGCGGGAGCCCATGGAGCGGGGTGGCGAGGCTGCCCATTCCCGCCAGCCTCCATGGCAGCACCGGGAAAAGATGTTCAGCTCCCACGGAATCAAAAAACGAGTAAATGGTCAGAATGCAATATTTATTGATGGGCAGGGAGGGTGTTTTACACTGCGGGGAGACTTTGGAGGGCTGGACAGGAGGAATATTTATTTTTTCCTTTATCTGGTCTTTCTAGAGGTATTTTGGAAAAAAGAAAAACAAAACAAAAATCCACAAAACCAAAAAGAGCTGATCAAGAGATTAAATACTCTGGTACTTCAGATGATGTGAAAAATACACAGTTTTGACTTTGAGAACTGGGTTGAGCTTTAGAGCTGAAAACAGGATGATGGAGGAGATGGCAGTTGGGGCCATCACAAAAAATAAGGTCAAAAACCACAGGCTGGAAGCAAGTTTTGCTCGATATGAAATAAGTTTCTTTTTCGCTGCAGTACTAGAAATTGTAGTGAAGAGAAAGCCTGTTTTACATCTAAAAACTGTCATGAGAAATCAGGATGCTAAATCTGCAACCCAGCTGTGTAAAAATCATTGTTCATATGTCCATAGCACTGACCTCGGAGGAGGTTGATTGATTTAAGCCATTTCATTCCAAATTTTGGAAACAAGCTTTGGAAAAATTATTTTGCGTAAATAAATGTTACCTTTTTTTTAGTTTTATTTTTTATTGATTTTAAATATTTTCCGAATACAAATTTAAACCACGTTTCTAGTGAAAACATGAAATATTTTTCTTTAAGCATAGCGAATCGTTGGTGCCTTCTTCCAAGTCATTCTCCTTCCAGGGGAAGTGGAACGGAAACAACATAGCGAATCTGCCAAGTGGCATTTCTGGCAAAACCCGCTGGATGAATCTTTCCGCCTCCCTCTGAGATCAATACTAGCATGGCTATTTTCCATCAAAAGGCAAAAAAATCCCAGCCATGCCAGTAAAAAATCCTCTACAGAACAAATATATCTAGGGTGAATGAAGATACCGGGCATCAGGACACTCAGCTCTAATATTTAGCTCTGCTACTTTCAGCAAATAAATTGCTTAAATTCTCAGTCACAGCTTCCCCTTTAATGAAGCAGGTATAATAATAAACATCCACCCTGTTCAGATGTTGTTAAAATTAACCATTTTTGGTAATATGTTCTCAGCTGGAGGGGTAAAAAGCAGCAGAAAGTTAGTGGAGGGTAAATGTTGCTGTGCCCCGTGCTCAGCAGGTCCGTGTGTCCTTGTGCTGGTAACTCCCGCATTCCTGTGCACACACAAATTTGGAAAAATAAAATAAAGTAAATTGGGGAAAGAAAAGCAGAAAGGAAATGGTCCAAATCCTTGGAAACTGCTGCATTTGCTAAAATTTGGCTCAGCAAAAGTGTCATTTGCTGCAGCAAAGAGCACGCTGCATAAATGGACTTTGCAACAGCCTCCCAGAATTAAAGGAGCACAAAGAGAAAATTAGCAGGACTGTGCAGGAATCATTTGCAGTAATGAAGGGAAGGGAGCAGCGTCCGAGAGCGCTCAGCGCGTGACTGCGCGCCACGTGCTCAGCCTGATCTCCAAAGGAGGGAGCCTTGGGCACCGCAGCGCTCCCGAGCACCGCGCGGGGCTCTGCCACCAAAGCGCGAAGAGCAGCCCCTTGCTGAACACCCTCTGCCTCGTCTGGCTCTAGATTTATATTGCTTTGAAGAGAAAAACAAAAGCTTTTGTCTGTTTGTAACTCAAGCCCCCGATACCTGGATATAAATTTACTGTGAGCACTGGCTCACACACATTACGGGCTGCAGGAATGCGCTGAAAGGGGCTACCGGGCAACGTTGTCTCCTTCTTGTTCCATTTCACCGTGTTGCAAGATCTTGCCTTGATGTGGAAAACGCAACTGCCCAATAACAGAAACGTGGCAAAATACCATTGCATTTAAAAACAGAAATCACAGCTGTAAAGCACACTTTGAGGTGCTGGAAGGAGCACTACAGGCTCTTGAAGCATCAATGACAAGCAGGGTTGCCTTCAAGTCCTGGAAGGCTCCTATAAAAGTTAGCAAAAGTACTGTGGAATTCTTACAAAGGAATAATAAAAATACCAGATGTATTCCTCTAGTAGAAAAGTACAGACTTTCAAGGACTACAAAACAAAAATCAGTCAAAAAGCCAGTACACAAGGTTCATTGGACACATCCTGCAACTATTTGCAAAGATCTAATCCATGAATGCTCTTAAAAATAATCCTCTAGAAATCACATCAAACACCTGGTCTCCAAACCTGGGTATCAGCCTTGAGGTCAAAACTCATCACTTTTAATAAGAATGCAGGATCAAGATTTAAGTAGCACTTGTAATGAAAAACATGGGAATTACATCTGTCCCAGAAAGCTGGAGAGAAACCCATTATTAAGTGAGTATATACTATAATTCTGAACTCTCCCATGCATGTCTGGGCTTTACATAAAAAGTAATTAATCATGAGGCTGCAACATGGTCCCGAGGGGAGAGACAGACTGGGGCTCAGAGGGTCTTTCCCCTGCTGATGCTCCAGAGTCTACTTCATTCCATTTCACTTCAGACTCAACATAGCCAAAAACAACAGGAGGAAATACTATTTGGGCTTCCAAAAGGCAGATTCAAGGATTTTCTTGCCCAAAGTGATAGTCCTAAGGTGCACGAGGCCGACACTGGCCGGCCTCATGCATGTCTGCCTTGTCCCCCACCCCATGTCCCCAGACAGATGCTCTCCCTGCCCAAAATGATTCCATCAATATTCCCGTGGGACTATGACGTAACGGCACAGACACATGCCCAGGACAAGGGAAGACGAGGGGCATTCCTGACTCAGACTCACACGCTTGGGCTCTGCTTCTGACCCCATCCACGCTTGGCTTGTTGAGCTGCATTTACTGACCCAGGAACTGTTACTATTAACTGAGCTGACACTTCTCTTGCAAAACTGGATGCTTGTCTGTAACTACAGCAAATTTTGTGAAGCAGAACTGCTTATTAATAAATTTTGGGGTGCTAGATGGCAGTAGAGAACTTTTTTTTTTTGCTATTTTGTACTTCTTTTAACTAGTAAGACAGCCTAAGGAAAGATAAAATAAATTATTACTGTAATGGTCTACATAAAAGTGTCAAGCAAGAAATGATCAATCCCCATTAAGTTTAATGCAACAAAAATAGGCATCCAGCTCTAGAAAACTTGCTCTTTGAAGAACGATATAAAGCACATAATGAAAACCTTCCTGTTTTGGCACTTAAATCCACTACATCTGTTCACAGATACCGAAAAATACGAAAGAAAGTTGTGTAGTGTGTTTCTCTGCAGCTTTATTTCAGTATAGCCAGATGTCCCTCTTCTGTCAAAATATTTGCTAGTAAATATTCGGTGAGAGGCAGACTCAAATCTGAAAATCTGGTTGAAATCCAAACGTCACCCCTCCAGAAGCATTCTAACTGGGGAGCTGCGGCTGGCCGCTGGAGAGGCAGGATCATTCCCACCCTCCGCATCACGCAGGGCGTGAGCCCTTGCTGTCCCACGCCGGGCAGCGGGAAGGCCGCCCGCTCCGCTCCCGCGCCAAGGCCTTCTCACACTCCGCACGCTGCTGCTCAGCCGATTGCAATCGCCCCAATTTTACTCAACCTACGACTAGATTTACCGTGGGGACCCCAATTTTCCCCTCCGTCCATCCCAAAGGGCTTCGAAATGATTCACCTGCCACTACTCCTTGTGAGGGAGGAGAGCAGCAACGATGGGTAAGTCAACGCAAGAGACCTTCCCACCTGGATCGGCATGCGGATGCTCAGCACATCCGCAGCAGCTCAGCTGCCGTCCTGGATGCATTTTCTGGGTGTATCACTATTTTTCTTAGCAATCTTTAAATGCATTTTTCTTAACAAACTTTAAATGCAGATCTTGGAATAGGGAGAAAAGCCACAGATACAATGACAATGTATTAATCTGTACCCGGTTAATTTAAATGGGAAATGTACTAAGGATGAAAATTAAGTTGATGGTATTGAAGTCATCAGCTGTAATTGTTGCTTAATTAATGGCATGAAGTTATAATGCTTGTTAAATGGAACCTTGTCTTAAGGCACAGGAAAATGGAAAACACAAAGCCGAATTAGCAGTGAGACACATATTAAGATGCCGTAAATGTGGGTTTAAATGCTCAGAGAACACAAAAGAGGCGCTTTCTTTTTCTCATTAAATGTACAGAGGAACCAGGTCTCAGGGAAAGTAGTGCTCTACTCTTCGTAATAGCCCAAACCACGTAATAAAAGCACTTCCATACCAAATTCACGGATATTTTTTCTGTAATCTTATCTTTGTGTGCCTCACATTTTACAAGGAAGCCTGGGGGATTTTGTCAGGCTGGCTTTGGATCTGGCTCCAGTCCTAAACCTTGTGACGCGTAACCCCCCGCTGGCATGTCGCAGGAGATCCACGGCACATAAGTCAACATATAGAACAGGTCTACGCAGAGCTACCTGCGCGGCCCATGCCCCTCGACGGGAGCCACGCGGCCCCGCAGCTGCAGAGCACAGCCCGGCTCTCGTGCAAACCTGAAGCAGTTCCGAAATCCTCCGTTCAGGCCAGTGAACTTCACAGGGGCTCCGTGGAGCAGCTGAACGGGAGAAGCCGACAGTTGGATGTTCAATTAGTGTAAATCAGCACAGGGCAGAGCGGCAGAGGATCTGACAAGCTAACTTCCCCTTTTCTCTAGGCAAAACGTGGCAAGCAAGCCTTCCTTAAAAGCCTGATGGCTTATGTCCTCTGAGGTGGAAACTTGGAAAAAAAGAGATTATAAAAACATTTATTGTAGGGGGAAATCCTTCTGCTGTGTTTTATACTCGTGGAACAAAGCAAACTCAGGTCCACTAAAAAAAGAAAGGTCTATATTTATTCTAAATATAGAATAATTTTTACCCAGGATAAGTAGTTTCTTCCACGCTTGATACCATCTTCAACTCATTGTTTCTCATCAAATGACTAGTGGTGATAAGAACTTCCTGAGATAACAGGATCCTATTTCTAAGCAGTAAAAATAAGTATTATCAGATGCTACTTGGCATTCAAATTTGCAAGAATGGAAGAAAATCCCTCCACCCAAATATTAAACACAATCATTCTGGCCAGTATTAAACTACACAAAAGAACAAGAATTGGAGGCAGCGGCATTCCAAAGTTGTCTGGTCAGAAAATTAAGGGGGAAACACGGGAATGGAGTGAGAATCACCTTCCTAACTGCCCAGGATATCATGGGAAGGTATTTATGTTAACTTTTAAAATGGGGCAGATTTCCCGGGGCGCGGATCCGCAGGGAGGGATGCAGCGGCTCTGGGGGAGCCAGTTCATCTTTGTGTCGTCTCACCCACCTTGTCTGCTCTTGGTCTCACCACGTTCCTCCCATTCACTCCTTCCCCTCCTAATCCCCAGCCTTCTCCCAGAGGAACACAGAGCTGCCAGCCAAGTGGCTAACGGGGACAAGCGCTAACTCCATTTCTTTTAAAACCTTCAAAATTGGCCAAAATTTGCAAACAATAATAGGCACACTCCTGCCACCACAGCAGTTTGGTTGCAACAGTTAGACCCATTTTCCAAACCTGGGGGGGGACCACACAGCTTCCAAAACAAACAGTTACGAGCTCTGTGTTCTGCTTTCTTTGAAGCACTGCACAAAGTGCGTGTCTGTAACGCGCGTCCGCACCCTCCTCCATCGCCAGCTTACGGACGTGCCTGAGCCCTTTTACAGTTTTTGTTGGAGCTTTTTTTTTTTTTTTTTTTTTTTTTCAGCCTAAGGTGAAAACTCAGCAGAAAATTGAAAATTTGTCTGAACTAAAATGCAGACAAATGCAAGGCATGGCACAACAACTATAAGCCAATGAGATCAGGATTTCAAATAAGGGGTGCTGGACCACTCTCAACACAGCAGCTGCACCTCCAAAGCATGTTTTGACCCATTAGGTAATCAGACACGATTACACAAACAGAAATTACGTAATCCACTACACACAATTTGTTTACAAGAGTCCTGGTCATTCCCTCACTGGACCCATGCAGATCTTTCCACCCATGCAAATCCCAGCTCTCTGGGACAACCCAAAAAGAAAGAAGAGGATAAACCAAGATGATGCTGAGCGCTCTTGGACTTCACTTCATGCTAATGGGCATCAGACACCTCATTCGTTCTTAACTGCTCTAAATGTCCTTACTGCAGGTAATAATATCTCTGCTGCCCTAGTATCTCCTAATCCCCTCAACTCTGCATCTTGGTCCCACTCAAGAGCAAAATCTCTTGCCTGACCCAAAGGACCCAGGTGCTCAAAACTGCTTGCATAGAGAGATGATGTCCTATAAAGGTGTTGTAACTATATACTAAAAAGAGAATAACAGGTTAAGCCGAGAAACACTAGTGCAGTATTCTGCAATCCTACGAGCCTTGTATTTTGGAAAATCCTGTGCTCTTTGCATTTTTCAAGCTAATTTTTACAATGTTACTTACAGTCAGTTCGGATTTGCCGCCTGTAAATACAACACAACAGTGTCTTATAAATCACAGAACAGCCGGCAAATGACAAAACGTACTTTAAAAAGTTATGTCTAATGCACATTTACAGATTAAAAAAGACTATCTTTTGGCCAAGAGAGAAGAAAAAAAGCTCATATATCAGAGGAAAATAATCTAAACTTCAATCACATCTAAAGCTCTGTTAGCAGGTTTGCCGTATGATCCTTTTGAATTTCTTGTACGCTCAGCAACTACATCTGATAGTAAACATCAAACCGGGAAGGCGGCTTTTGAAAATCCCATGCTCAGCTGACACAGCTCTTTTAAGTCAGGTTCAAAGCAAATTTTGAAGATGAGATAGAGTACTACACCTGAGTGTTTATGACATTCAAAAGGAGAAACGTGCAACTCCACGCTGCGATGTCTCCTGCCTGCCCCTTCCTAACTTGTCACCCTTCCCTGCTTTGCCTCCCCCTCCAAAACTAGTACGGCAGCACATCCTGGCTCTGCCCTGGCATGAGTGGAAGGGGACCACAAGGATCATCCTCATCACTCAGAAACTAAACAACTCCTGACAAGCTCAAAGAAATGGTAAAGGAGTTCTGCTTTGGAGTGCCAGAGCAGGACACAACGCTTAAAAATCAGTGCAGAACCCAAACATTTTGCTATAACTTGCAACGCACAACTTTTGGTCCTTCCATTACTTGCTTTCCCTCAGAATTAACTTGCACTATGGAAAACTGCAACAGGAAAAGCTCAACTACAGACTGTCCTGCTGCTGCGAAGCCCAGCAAGAAGGTAAAAGTTGCCTGCACTATATACAGAATGTACTATTAAAGACTGATTTACAGCAAATCTGCCCCATCACCACACACGTACCAATGAAAGAGAAGATGCTTTCCTAACCATTTTCCTCAAATCTTTGGAAATACTTCAATAGCTGCTCTTTAATTTTCCATCTATTTAACATACGATGACATCCAGCTTATGGGAGCTCTTCCAAACCAGCTTGGACACAGTCCTGAGCCACATGCTCTAGATGACCCTGCATGTGCAGGGGGGTTGCACTAGATGATCTCTAGAGGTCCCTTCCAACCTTAGCATTCTATGATTCCATCTGCTTCAACGCCGAGTGAACGAATCATTCTGATGCAACCAGATCTCAGTCCTTCTTCGAGAAGACAGCTCAACCTGAACTTGGGGAGGAGCGCGGGCAGCTGCATCTGAAGTGCAGGACACTTGGGTTTACCCCAATTCTGCTGATTCAGTTACAGACACATGCCCTGGGGCTCTGGACAAGAGCGACAGGAGCTCGTGTCCACTGCTCCTCCCCATGGAGCTGGAGATGCCGGAACTGAAAACCCTCTAAGAGGGATGGTGGGAACCACTTGTTGCCATTTTGAATGTTGCCTCTTGCTCAGAGACCTCCAAAAGTGGCATATTTAACAAAACCAGGCTTGTTTATCGAGACAGTATAGGTGCTTTTAAATTGGGACTGGCTAAATTATTTCAGCGGTAACTAGTATGAAATGGCAAGACTTGATAACTAAACAAGAATCACGTTCTACAGGTGGCCTTTAACAAAGAGACCTATATACCATTTGCCAATCAATTTCAACATCAATGTGATTACATTTGGGCCAACAGAGAAGACAGAGACCTGGTCAGAGATCTGGATCTTGTTATACTAGGTGTGATAAAAAAAAACCAAAAAAACAAAAAAAAGGAAAAAGCAGGCTTTCTCTCTTAGTCTATCAACATTGCAGGAAACAGAGGAACATTCTCCCTACCTTCACAAATTCGGTCCAGTCGCTGTCGCTTGACTTTGTGTTTATCCACAAGTGCCATTCTTGGTGGTATTTTGTAACTTCCTGATTCAAGAAACAAAGCAGTCCCCCAAGAACTCAGGCGAAATCAGAGGAGTCGGAGTGCATAACGGCCCTGGCGATCCTGCAAAGAGAAGGAAGAGGCCTGTAAGAAGGACTTCCCAAACCAGTGAGGAGAAGGGCCGGTGCTCAGGCCATGGGTGGCTCTTCCGAAACGAGAGCTGCCAGCTTTGCACTCCCACGCCCAGTCCAATATATCAGGAGGAAAAGCAGTTTTGGCTCTTCCAGGGCTTTCGCACATGTTTCGTGTCTTATTTAAACCTCGCCATGCAAAAGTCATCAGTGGAATGTGAACCTGCACTCCCCAAATGAGGCTTTGAGCCATGTCCTGCCTGCCACCATAACCTGTCCTTCCCTCCAGGCTTGGAGGGCTAACGAGGGCAGACGTTTCTCATGTGTGCCCATACCAGCCACGTTAGACACAGCTGTCCGTGCACGTGTGGCTAATTTATAAGAAATGCCCAGCAAAGGGACAACAGCTGCCCTCTCCTAAGCATTTTGGTGACACAGAGGAACCTACGGAAGAGAGGACCACAGAGGAAGGCCCTAGATGGTTTCTCTTAGGTTGACTGCTTCTGTTTCTGAAGAGGGTGAAAGATTTCTTCAGTCCCTGAATGTTCAGACCTGCACACGGGCTGCGCACCCTGCAAGTGTCTTTCTGGCCGTTCTACCCAACACTCAGACACGAGCCGGCTTCTCCACGCAAGTTCCACACAAATCACGGCATGAAAGACAAGACCTCATGCTAACACCCAAATTCAAGCAATTCTCCATAACAAGCATTAGTTTTTTACCAACTTATGTGATATTACTCATGATTCAACATCAAGCTATCCCCTTTTTTATGTTTTAAGATGAAGACAGATGACCCTGACAGGCGCTACACATGCCCACAGGAGTTAAGACCCTGCTTTCTTGGTGAGCTTGGTGCCCTTGTCCCAGCTGGTGGGTTGCAGAACAGAGACACGTGCAGGGAGAAGTTTCACCCTGCAAACGTCGTCTTCCACACAGGTCCATCTCAAACGAGGGAGCAGCCAGGGGCAGGAGGCAGCTATTTGCCACCCTGAGCCAGCAACTCAGTGGTGCCAAAAGAGCGGAGGAAGCAGGAAGCTCTGACTCCTATAAAGCAAAGTAAAATGCCACAACTTTCTGGGAGGTCTTGCGGGAAGGAAGGGGAACACGGGCACTGGCACAGCAGGTCTGCAGGGCTCAGCCCACCACGCTGCAGCGAGTGCAGGCTCTGCGCTATGTGCAGCCAAAAGCTTAGCAACAACCTCACAGAACGTGAGCTTCACATCATATAGGAAACCTGAGAACCAGAGACCAGGAACCAGAGAAATCTAGGCTGACATCCCCACATTACCCTTGGCCAACATTAATGACCTCTCCTTCGATTTCCCTTTCTGCAGGGTAGACACAGCAATCCTTAACGCACCTTTCCAAACCCTTCAAGTCCTTCACATTCACACAGTCCCTTCAGGCTGGTCTTCCTGCCTCCCCAACAGCCAAGCCTGCAGCTCCACAAAATATGCCAGGGAAGCAACAGCCTCCCTGCAGGCACCCGCCGCGCTCGCTTAACAAATGCGACAGGATGAGGATGAGGGGGGAAGGCTCCAGCAAAGCCACGGCGGACCAAGACGACAATTTCATGGAGATTATTGTTATTATTATAAATGGTTATCAATTATGCATCGCATTGATAGTTAATTTATGAAAGGAAAAGGGTTGTGTTGGTACAGCTGAATTCTGACTAAAGGAAGATAGGTGATTTCCTGGTAGTTAATGGCCAATTTCCCAGCAGCACAACTGCAGCATAATCTCTGAGATTTATAGCAATAATTAATTGATTTTCTTTTTAAACGTAGAGATGCTAAAGAGCATGATTCCCACTCACGTTAATAATTAATGAAACATTTTAGAAGCAGCAGAAAACTTTCAACCCAGAAGCAGAAGCCTGCTACAGCCAAAATATTTCTTACAACAAAAACGAGCTGTAGTGAGATAGCATTTCCATTAACGACAGTCAAAAGCATAAATGGGTATTTTTAGTTCTATTAAATTCCACCTCGCTTTGGGGGAGAAGTATTGGGTTATGAAGCAGTGAAAACAGAGTTGCCTGGATGAGGACGCCCCAGGTCTGGAGGTAGCAGTGGGTAAAGCTGGCTGCAGCGCTGGGAGGGATGCCGTGCGGATAGCTGAAGCACTCTATAAACAACAAATCAGCATTTATGGCATCACAACAGTGCCTTTTAATACAAATATTAAAGAGCATGGATCGCAACGGGAATGAAAAGTCACTCCAGGAGGAAAAAAGAACATTTTGTCCTAAAAATGCTCAAATAGTTCATGATGTAACTACAACTCTGCTTCTCTTTTTGCCCCCTCCAAAACAAATCAATATGCAAAGTGTATTTAATTTTGACAGAGTGCATTTCCTGGTGGATAAATGCTTCCATTAAAGTTCTCTCCTCCTGCCATCTCAATTCCCTCTATTACTCCCTGGAGGAAAACTTTCCACAAAAGAAACTAATAACAATCCCAGAAATTATTGCTCGTGCTATCGGAATCCGGCACCGCTTAATATAGTGCCATGAACGAACTCCTCCTTACTGATTTTAACCACTCCATCCTCGTTTGACAGGTGCCGTTGATGAGCTCAACCAGCAAGGAAGGCACAACTCGGAAGACTTAATAAACCCATGGCTGGAGCTCCAGAGCAGGATTTGGCAGCCCAAATGGGAAGCTGCAATTAAGAAATCAGTTCTTCCAGCTGGGGCATGGAGGACACAAGCAGTTGCTCACCCAACTTCAGTCTATCGTCCATAATCTCTATACCCACCTCAATCTCAAAGCAAGCACCCAAAAGAAAATACAGTCAGGCGAGGCAGAACACAAACCACGGCCAGCAATTAAGAGACTGGAAAACCTCATTGTATAAGGAGATTTTACAGAGAGGAACACGCACACACAAACTGAACTTCAGGCAAGATTAGGAACAAGTGAAGTGATTTCCATACAGTAATTGCATGTCCACTCTCGTCTCCAACAGCGTCTTTCAAAATGGAAATTTCCTCACAAGCCCTAGGATTTACTTCTTTATTTATTTAAAGATGGAACATGCTTAAACACAACATTTTAGGGAAAAAAAAAAAAAAAAAACACCCACAATCCATGAGCCAGAAAAAAAGAAGAGGTGTGAGAGCTGGAGTGGGGCTTATTTTCCCTGCTTTAGATCGGGTGGGAAAAAAGAAATGAAAAGGAAAGAAAAGGTGTTTTTCCAAAGTGAATTGTGCTGTTAGACAAAAATATCAGAAAGGTGCCCTTATAAACTCGTGGGAGCAAAGAGCTCCCCGAACCTCGGCACGCAGCAGCTTGACCTTCTCCTCTATCTTGTTTACGCCAACTGTCCGCAGCTCAAATAAAACAAGATTATTCCCCGCCGCCCGAGTGGCTTTCCCACAAAGACCCCTTGTAAGAAGGATCCCACCTCTCAGCTGCACTGCCAGGTACGAATGAATCCAAGGAATACGGGTGTTGTGAGCAAGCCGAGATCCCTCTTAAACTTCAAATATGACTGTGTTTCTAAGCAATCAAGCAAAAGTTTCCACGCACGTTCGCAGACCTGTAGCGCTGTCGGGAACCTGCTGCTCACAATTTCCATCCATGTTTTTTGCCCTTGACGAGAGAGGGGATCAAGAAAACAGAGATTCCCTAACTCTGAGAACTGGTAATTCTGCAAACTGCAGGAATCTCCCACGTCAGAGGAACAAAGGGAAACCCCAATCCCTCCACAGACCTTGGCTACGCTTCCCAAATTCCTCACTTAAGCAAGGGGGATGGAAAGCCCAGTCCATGTGTTTTGACAACACGGCAGCACATTTCCCACACTGCTGGAAAAGGAGAGGTTCCCAGAGAAGCTTTGCTATGCCTGATTAGGAATTCCTGCTCCTGCAGGATATTAGTGCTCGGGGCTGGAAGCCGCCTAAGACTGCATGGAAGTGGATTGCTAACTAGCCCGTCATTGGGAAGTCAGCATCCGAGCGTCCCCGGGCTGCTTCTCCTGAGCTGCTGTATATGAAGGTACAGTTTGCTAAAAGCTCTCTGCTCTTGAACCAAGGTTTTAATGAAAGATTGGAGCTGTGGAGTGGAGTCCTGCTGGAGGAGTATCCTGGGGCATTAACCACGGGATGTCCCGCTCAGTCCCATCAACTCATTGCTCTAGGGACGTGGCATGGAGAAAGGCACGATCCAGGGATGAGACAGAGAGCACGGAAGCGGGATTCCTTATCAGGGCGAAGAACATGACATACCACTTTTTGCAATGCTGCCTCTAACTGGGTCATCCACAGAGCCCGTCCTAGGAGCTCGGGCCAGAGAACACGAGCACTTAGCGCGGGAGCAGCAGGATCCCCCTTGGTAGGATCTCCAGGAGCATCCCCTGCCCCGGGCGCCCAGCTAACGGGAGGAATAAGCGTTGCCTCCCGCAGCGGAGCAGGAGACGCCCCAGGGCCATGCGAGACGGGCGGCAGCACCGAGCCTAGTGCCAGTGAGACGCCCCGAGGGCAACTCAGAAAGCCCTGCTAAAAGCCACATCCTTTTGGGGACGTTTTCTGTTACACAAGCAACAACAAAACAACATGTGGAGCTCGCAGTGTCAAGATGCCATTAAGCACAACAGCCCAGCGGGAAGCAAGAGTAGATTAAACGTATATGGGTAATGAGAGCAAACACGGCTTTCTACTAGGCAAGATAAGAAATGGGTCAATTTTTTTAGAAAACGCCTTCAGGATGCAAACCCTCGTACTTCAGGGAGGAATGAGACAACTTCTGTGTGGTCAAGGTTAGGACTTTCCCCAGTGCATTAAGCACTCAGTCATTCCACGGGAAACAGGATAATAGGAAAAGAAAGAAAAGAGCATCAATCTCATCTG
Source organism: Nothocercus julius (assembly GCA_013398735.1). Taxonomy (NCBI): domain Eukaryota; kingdom Metazoa; phylum Chordata; class Aves; order Tinamiformes; family Tinamidae; genus Nothocercus; species Nothocercus julius. Next base: position 2,465,645 of record VZSV01000093.1, on the reverse strand, counting down.
AAGTATAAATTCCTTTGTTTCACCAAACTTTCACATGCAACTGCAACTGTTTTCACTTCCCCTGTTCTATAAACCCTCTTCTTTTTCATCCTCGGCAGTGTGTAATAGTATCCATGCTGATCTAAGTAAATAATCAGCTTGCAAGGGTACAGGATACGCAACTTCCTCGGTCTCCCACCCAGGGAGTCAGCCTTTCTCTTGATCTACAGTGTGGTTTGAAGCTATTTAAAAGCAAACCAAAGTAAATGAGGATCTCTCCACAGATAGAAAAGGGCTTCCAGCCATGCCCCGGACAGCAGCGCTGGGTTCATCCTGCGACACAACAGGCAGTTTTTTCCCGGTTTCTGGGGCTGGGCGCACACGCTGATTCCACGTGAGGTCAAGGTGGCCCTTCCTGTACACACCATCTCCTACGTGAAAGCAACGCGGGGAGGCTGGGCAGCCTCCAACAAGCTGCTCAGGATGGACAACCGATGTCTGGGGACCTACGAGCGGTCATGACTTACCACCAAACGCAGTGTGTGACGCTTGAAGGTTAATGTAAGAGCAGGGTGCACAAATGATGGCAATAGAGCACGTGCTTCAACCTCCATCGACCACCTCAGAGCATCGATCTAGCCCAAGACGATCAAATTAAACGTTGCCTATAACTCAGCTCACTGCTGCATTCAGGGTGCTTGAATCGCTAGATGGAGCTTGGCTCTACACGGAACCTCCGTGCAAGCCTCCCAGCAGCTACATCCCGCCGTGAACCCCCAGCATCCTCAAAACCGCGAGCAAGGCTCTTGCTACAAAAGCAGCGTTCATTAAGTTGAACGCTTTTATTGGTTATTAGTAAGATTTTGCTGCCGCGGAGCGTTCAGCGCTGTTTTGCATTACGGCTGCTCCGTGGGAATGCCTCGCTGGCTCCGTGGGTGGTGATACAGGGGCCTGGCCGAGGCGTCTGGCTTGTTTTCCACCTAGATTCCTCAAGACCCAAGTCTTCCCCTCCACCTGGACTACTTGGTGCCCTACCTGCAATGCCTGGGACGATGGTCCAGCGACACTGGCCACCCGGGATGGGTGTCTGGGACTGCGCCCGCTGCAACCCCCAGACTTCAACCCACTTTGCTTCTCATGCCAAGCGACGGATGGTGGCCGGGAAGCTGCTTCCTTACGAACCAGGGATGCAAGCTGGGGGAACGCGCCCGGCGTGGCGCCGCAGCGGGGCCGGCACGTCACGAGGAGCAGACATTCCCACGGCAACACCTGCCGGCGGAAAATAAAGAGCTCTTCTGCACTTCGCCGTGCAGAGGAGGAGGAAAACAGGCTGTAGGAGTCTCGCGCTGAGGAGCTGGTAACAATTTTGAGCAACTTGCTATTATATGAGTGAACAAAATGTACCATAACGGCATATGAGCCTGCACATCTGTTGCTAAATTAAACACGCTACATAACGATGCAGACCACATCTTAAAGGATTATGCAACAAGATACAGACTGTGCTAAAATAACCAGGCTTCAAAGAGGACGTGAAGGGCCTGATGCTGGAGTCCTCCTAGTCCTGAGTGGTCGGGGAGGGGACCCCACCTCAAGCCTCCTCCATCAAAGCTCCTTGTTAGCTCAGCAAAGGAATCACCCCAGTTATACATATCTGCCCTTCAAAAGAAAAAGTAGATTGGCTTGTAGCCTTTTTCTTGCTCTCCATCTGCATGATGCATAAAGTACAAGAGAGGTCTTGTTTGGCTCTGGACTTCCTTTTTTTTAAGCTTCTTTAAAAGTTTTGCTTTCGGTGCCCCCCAGCCTGCTCCAGCCCCGAGCGCCCAGGAGCCTGGCGGAGGCAAAGCAGCAACCCAAACGACCCACTTAGCTTAGAAAATGCCTAAACCATCTGCTAAATAACCAGAGGCCTCCTTCAGTCTCTCCTATCTTGTTTTTCTAAGTATCCGACACCGATAGTGGTCTCCACATTTTACCGAGGATCCTTAAATCGCCCGCGTTGCTCCCGCTGTTCTCCAAGACGGGGATGAGCGGGACACGGAGCTCTCGCGGCCCCGCAGCCCAGCGCTCTCCTCTGCTCAAGGGGTTACTTGGGCACCCAGGCCAGCGCCCCAGCAGAGCCCGGTGAGCTGTGCGTTGCTTTGGCCATTAGAGGGCATTTCGCACTGCGCAGCGAGCTGCCCGCACGCTGCGCGCCAGCGCATCGCCAACCCCTCTGGAGCTGCCCAACAACCGCTCCTGCCTCCTCTCGTTTAGCAATCGGCACTTTGCAACCTTTCCATATGCTCGACAGGGATGAGCAGGCAAGAGCAAGGACGGGAGCGAAATTGGATGAAATAGCTATGACACAAAGCTGCAGTTAAACAAAGCCGTAGGTGCAGCGCTCTTGTTGCTTCCACGGTTCGGGGCTGTTGCCTTCTTCCCCCTCCACGGCTCGGACGCAACAAACGCCAGCCTGTCTGATCTCACAAACAGCAGATTGGAGTCGAGCATTTTAAAAAAATGATTAACTGAGAAAAACTGCAAGTCGTGCCACCATGGCGTGCCCAGGGAGCCGGGGGGACAGCTTATCTGCGTCCCGCGGCGGACAAAGGCGCGCTCAACTGGCGAGGCGCGCGGCGGGACGCGCCCGCTTACCGCCGGACGTCCCCTTCCGCTCGTAACGCTGCTCCGCGACGCGGACTTTGCACCGCTCCGGGCTTCGCGCCGGTCGGGAACGGCTCAAAGCCGCCC
>VZSV01000093.1:2422735-2453237 GCA_013398735.1 Nothocercus julius | reverse complement strand
AAAAAAAAAAAAAAAAGGCAAAACAAAACCTAAAAGTGACGGTCGCATATGGTGAAGCCCAATGCCAGACAAGAAGCCGGGCTGCACGACTGCAGGAGACCTCATAGCTCAGCTCCTTTGGGCTGTGAGGAGCAAGAACCGTCGCTCCTCAGCCACACAAAGGCTTCCTTTTAATTTCCAGTACACACATTAAAGGCAAGTTTCTTCTCACCCTCTTCACACACCGTTCGATACCAAGCTGCAAATGAACGACATCCCCCCACTTCTGTGTGCAAACTTTCTGCGGGGAGGGAAGGGAGGTCGCGCCCGGCCCGCCGCGCTCAGCAACTGCTCCGGAGCCGCGCGGGCTCCCCGGATGCTACCGCCGGGGTGGCCGTTAAAGGGCTTCTTCCCGCAGGGAATTGATGGGTGGCAGCTCATTAGTATCTCAGCACACCAGAACCGGCAGCTAATTAGGCACGTCCAGCCGAGGGAACATATTCCCCGCTCGCCTTCACCAAGCGGGATGCTCCCAGCTGCAGCTCCTTGGGAATGAAAATCCTGTGGGAGCCTCGCGGCAAGCCCGGCACCACCCGCCTGCCTCGCAACTTGGAAGTGCTTGGAACAGCTCCGGATCGTCAGCCGCGGGAATTGCCCCCGGGGCTCTGGCTCACCCAGAGTTTTCCAGGGGAACACAGGGGCTGGAGAATGAAGGAGCAAAGGAGTTGGGAAACTCAGAGGATTTCAATAAAAAGCTTTTCCTGGATGATGCTGGCAGGGGTTTCCTCGCCCTGCCGATGAATGGGCTGGAGTGGGCACGGTCAGGGACACATTTGGGAAGACCCATGCGGCTCTCCTACAGGACATGTATGGACAACCTAGAAAGCCAGAGCCACCACCACAGCAGGAGCACTGGAAGAGGTTAGAAGCAGGGCCTGCTATCCCGAGAATCTCCGGAAACACTGGTTGAAGCTGGCCCAGCACTGGGATGCCCATTGGACGCCTCCTGGTGCATCCTTCAACTTTGCAAACCATCCCCCCCATTTTTCCATTTTGTAACGGTCTCATTTCCAAAAGCTACTCTGGTCCCAGAGACGTTGGTCCAGAGACTGAAAGATGGAAATGCAAAAAAAATGTGGACTAAGGTGAAGCCTCTGGCAAAACCCTAATGGGAGGGAAGCCTCAACTTGACCTCATCCTTGCTAGACTCCCTGACATCAGAATATTTATCCACTCTTCGGCCGGAAGCTTTTTTTGCATCACAAATGCACAACCTCCGTCAAGTACAAAATTTAATGTGGGAAAAATGTGCCCAAAATTCCAGGAAGAAAAACAAAACAAAACAGAGTGTTTACTTTGGGGCCGGTTCAGTCCCAGCTGGAATTTCTGTTTGATGACCAGGGCTTGGCACGAGGGAGCCGGTACCCGCCTGGCTCGTGCCGCATCCCTCCTGCAGAGCATCAGCTGAGAGCTCGAGGGAAGTCGGAGCAGGGAAGCGCGAGCGCTTTGGCCCCTTCCCAAGAACAGCCGCAGCTTTCAAAGGGGCAGCGCCCAAACGGGCAGCTGAAGAGGTGCCAGGTCTTGCTAAGCCACGAGCAAACCCGCGTCCTACCCCCGGCCAAGCGTCATTCCCAGGGTGCACCGCGTTTCAGTGCATGATCCCCAGCCAAAATGTACATTTATGCATAAGCTACGAAAAATATAGAGCGACTTATGGAGCTCTGCGGGGTTAACATTCGTTAGCTGCGCTACGGACACGGCCTTGCTCCGGCGCCCAGCGAGGGATTAGCTGCCGGCAGAGCCGCGGCCGCAGGAACCGGCACCATCCAAGCTCCCTCCTGGCACAGCAGCGCCCTGGCCAGAGCTGCTCCTGATCCTTTGGAGGCCTCGGGTTATTCAGCCGCTTCTAAGTGCGTGCATTGGATTTGGAGCTGGAGAAGGGGATGGGGCTCAGCCCCGAGCTCCTGGCCCGGGCACCGAACCAGCGGTGCAGAGACCACGTCAGGCTCGGGGCTACCAGCTGCCTGCAGAGGCTACTACGCAGTGAGCAGCAATGGACACAGATCTTTCCTTGGACCCTTTGGCCCAATATACATGTGCCAAAGGAGACAGCAGTAAAGACCTGAGCACACCTGTCCAACTGCAAGTTGGACTTGGTATTCCAAGTTCCACTTGGAATAACCAGAAAAAGCAAAGCTGGGTTGTGTCTGAACCCAGTGAAGACCTTGCTCCGTCCCCAGCATCCAGTCTGCAGGAGACTTCTTTTCTACAGGTTTGCTATGGATTAGATAATTAGTATTTCACTGATTAAGGCTCCGAGGTAATTCTGTAGCCCGTATATCAACCTCTGCCCTCTCTCCACATCTCCCCTGCGAGCTCTGCTGATGCAAAGGGAGTCGCACTGGGCAACGATCCAGCAGCTCCACTGAGGGCTCACGTTGTGATGCTCTTTGTCAAATCTTTGCATCCTATTTGAAAAAAAAAAAACAAAACACAGACCAATTTCTAAGACATATAGGCAAAATGCAGGTACTGAAGGCATTTCTCCAGAGAAGGCCCCTTTGATCCATGCAGAGCCGCTTTCTGCACCAGTCACACCGACTTGGGGCAGCTCCACCAGAGCTTTAAATTGAGCAGGCGTTCCTCTCCAGCTTCGCTTTCAACAATATTATGCTGCTCCATTATACTGCACTTGCAAACTTGCACTGACCCTGTCAAATAAATATTTTTCCCAAGGTTAACACTGTTTTAAATTTATCCATTTAATATCCTTCTCTGGAAAACACTGGACAAATTAAATGACTGTAAAATCTGACTGTCTTTCCAATATCTTGCATCCAGATAAACTTCTGCAGCACCCTCTATCTCTCATGGCAGCCAGCCCATATTTCAAAGCAACTAAAATTTAAAACGCTGACTACAAGTTTCAGTATCTCTGCATTAATCACCTCTCTGGATTCAGGAACTCTGCCTACCTCCAGCACACGGGCACAAAGGAGCAAGTGGGAGGAAGAAGATGATGTCTGCAACATATTCCCCTCCAAAACAGCCATCAACACGGACTTGCACAGTTGCACCAAAACCAGTGCATGAAGGCTGCTCCTCCCAACTCAGGGTATATGATGAGTAATCTACCCCTTGCATCAAGATTGGACTCCAAGAAGCATTTCTAAATGCCAAACTGAAGCAATTAAGCTGGTGCAAACAAACACTGCAGAGCAAAGTCCAGTGATCCAGAAGAAGTCAGATTAATCGAATGTGACTTAAAAATATTTGAGACTCTCAGCAAGAATTTGGTAGCAGAGGAGGAACATGCTGCGACGGATCGTATTTCTAAAGTGGTGGAGGAAGGCGCTGGAGTACGTGCCATCATAAAGTATCAAGTGGCCTGAAATTTGCTTGTCAATAGCCAGATAAGCAGAGGACACTTGCTGATGCCATTAAGCGAGATCAGCGGAGGAGGTCGGCTGCACCTGCGGGAAGGGCCAGCACTAACTGCGTCCGCGCAGCTCCCCGTGACAGCCGCCGATTTCTGCATAATGGCTGAGGCTTCTCAGCAAGCACCGTGTAAAAACACGACCTTGCAGAGTGTTAAATGCATGCTTTGGGGTTTATTGGATTTTCCTTTACTCTAGTATTTTGAGAAAGGTTAAATATGTCAAGCATTAGTTTATAAAACCTCTCCGATGAATCCTCTTATTCACATGATCTTTCTAAACAGTCCCAATCTTTTCAATTTCTCCTTGCACAGAAGTTACTCTATTCAGCTTCCCCCATTTCAGCTGCCTGCCTCTCCAAGCCCCGGGGATTTCTCCTCCCTGTGGAGAAGAGAGGCCAAGCCGAGCACAGTATCCAGACCAGGACACTACGGACACTGGCGTAAGAGCATTACATACTTTCCATATTTTCTCACCAGCTCTTCCTCTGTCCTAACATCTCGTTTGATCTTTTGTGACTGCTGCTGCACACTGAGCAGATGTCTTCATCGAGCTGTCCAGAATGACCCCCGGGTCTTTCTCTCAAGTGGTTACAGTTCATTTAAAACCCAGCAATGTGTGCGGGGAGCTCCAATCCCTCCTTGCCGAGTTCCTAACCTTGCATGTGTCAACGATGACTTTCATCCGCCCCGCAGTCCTCATCTGCTTACCTTCCATCCACCACGTCCTCCATAGGGCTGCTCCCACCCGCAAGGCTATGCCACCATCAGCGCCCACCACGACACTGTCCAGATCACTCACGAAACTGCTCATAACTTGAAGAGGTCTCCGAGTTCTACTGCAGTTAAATTAGGGTGAGAAGGAAACAGCCGTAGAGCAATCATTTTGCCTGTTCCAGGAGTTGTTCTTCAATATTTGGACTGCAGATGATCCGGAGAGCAGCAAAAGATGTTTCTCAGGGTCCAAGCTCCCTGCAATAAAGCAGCCACAAGCGAAGCAAGGCCGGCATGGGATCTGCTTAATAAGTTGTCAGCAAGGTCCTGCCCATCCATTCTGCTGGGCATAAAGATCTTTGTCAGGAGTCAAAACATGGATTTACACTTCCAGCAGCATTTAAAGATTTCTAACTACCATCCTTTTGTCCCACGGCGTTAAGCACCGATCCAATGTCACCATGTGACACATGAATGCCCAACACAAGGGAGGTTTGACAGGCAGCAACATTGTAATATGATAATTCTTCTTTGTCCCTTAATCGCCTCTGTTTTTTACAGACTCGATTCACTTACCAACATGTGATCAATCACTGCCTTTTTCAGGGAGATAATTTTTTGCCCTCTATCTAAACGGCTCCTGTCAAAGGGAATCCAGGACTAAATTAAAGCTGATATGCTTGTCTCTGCCCTTTTGTTTGTTGACTTCTTCTCACATGCAATTGATTTTAAATAGATTTTTTATGGGTTCCATCACCATTTAAGTATATGTATTTTTAAAAATCCATCTCCTTAAAATTGACAGCGGCTACGTACGCATTTAAAAATAGTTGCGCTCGTATCGTTTAACAGAGAGGAGCGAAATGCAAGAGGACACACTGCTAAGTGCCTGTTTGGGGCTCCTCCCGCGCGCTACCTCGGATGCAAAGCTGGAAAGTGACGGTCGAGCAGCACCGTGGTTTGTGAACGGCACCAACAAGGACGGGGTGAAACAGCCGCGTTTTGCTCCGCCGGAGATGTGCAGCCCCTGAAGTCAGCGCGGTGGGCGAAGAGGAGGCATTGCCAACGTTGGCAGAATCCTGGGAACAGAACAGGTTTTGGAAAGGCAGATAACGGGGAGCGACGAAGAGGTGACACAGGGAGGAAAAAAGTGAACTGTATCTGTGCAAGAGCAGGCAAAATTTGCACTAACAAAAATACCGGGTACCCGACTCCTTCCAGCACCAGTGGAAGCAACACGAGAAAAGCGGTTTTCCTTCCTGCTCTGTAGGATCAGGGGATTTGGATGGAGACCAGCAGGGACCTACTCTGCACCCAGAGGCTCATCTCAACTCCCCCTGCTCGGTGCCACCGCCGAGCTGCCCCACGTCCTGGCCGAGGAGCCCGCAGTGTCCCCGGTGCCACCGCGGTCGCTGCCGGGCACCTCCTTGCGATCCCCATGATTTCACCAGGATGGTGCTTGGTCGATTCTTCGACTGAACAACAGCAGATTTTTGGCTGGACTCTATGCTGTACATTATTCTAAATGGCTTCGGCACTTGCTCTGCTCGTGCGCATTAGGCACTTAAAACTTGGCCAAGTTCATCTCGTAGGTGCGTCACAGGCAGCCATATAGTATAAAGAATCACCTCTTCTGATAACACTCTCTTTTGTTTTTTTGATGGAAACACCAACAAAATGCTGATCTGATGCCTCTTTCTAATGCAGGCAGTTCCCCTGAAGAAGAAAAAAGCATTTTCATCCTGTGGCTGTAGCCAGTTTACCCTAAGCAGAGAAAGAGGAGCTTTCTATGCCGGAGCTGCCGCTCTTCCTCCAAGGACAAACCCATCCACGGGAATCAACACGGCACAAATGTATTGAGGAATGAGAAAGGGGAAGCACCACTTCAATTCAAAAATTTCAAAAAATCATTTTTCAAAACACATCCTTTAACACAAAACAGATTTCAATGCATTTTTGGGAAGATGTCAGATATCCTCAGCGGCTGCTTTGTGTCTCCTGGCAGGTCGGGAATGCCAGCTCACTCCGTCCATAGGGCACCAGATCCAATCTGTTGCCAAGAGACACACAGTCAGTCTTGCGGATGGAGAGAGCAGCCTTCAGAAAGGCACAAAACGGGGACGACCTCGTGGCCAGGGTCTGACTGAGTCAGCAGGACGTCAAGGGAGAAAAATTAACCCCTTGTTGCAAGGCTCCGCGCGGAGCCCTCGCTCCCTTTGGAGGAGCAATGTGCTCCTCCAAGTGCCTTTCCCTGCAATCACCCAAGCGCCTTTCCCAGCCAGAATCCGCCTGGTTTTGAACAGTTGCTTTTGCTAGGAAAAGGACACCTATTTGGGGCTCAATGACAAGCAAACTCTGAGATGCCGCAGGATCAGCACCACCTGGGGCACGTAGTGCTTGGGGGTCCCTTGCATCTCTGACCTGCAAACGGGATGCAAACCACCCCCCTGCACTTCCCAGGCACATCCCCAGGGAACTGTGGCTGGATATTGACGGGCTCTGGCATCACGGACACGGGTCCTCCAGGAAAACAACAGGCAATACAGGCGTTGCTTTGCAAGAGGTTTTCTGTGCTTCCTCTCAGTTTATTTCCCTGAAGCTAAACACTCGGAAATTAAGACTGCAATTAAGAAATACAATAATTAACTGCAATTAAGAATTACAGAAAGATTTGGGGATTATTTTTTCACACAAAACACAAAACTTTTACACCAGGAGTGAAATAAAAGCATCTTGAAAGATGGCGAAAACATCACAAGCTCAGGTGAGAGGAACTCTCAGGCTTTTGGATCTCCTCCATGGACACGGGTGACAAAGCTCCCTTGGCCTCGCGGGGCACCCGGGCAGGCGGATGTGGCGGGGGAAGGTGAGAGTTAATAAAACCAGCAGAAAGGAGGAAAATAAGAGGAGACACTTTGGCCACGAGGCTGGAGAGGGCCTCAAAGCCACCGTGTCTCTTCTAATCCCGTTTTTCGTTTCCGGAGTGCATTTTAATAACCCCTCCATGCACGGCGCAGCGACTTGGGCAAAATCTTCTTTTAAGCACATTTTCCACCCCGGGAAGCAAAAGGGGTTAAAAGCAGCGCGGTGGCCACGTCGCGCAGGCGCCACGTCCCTGCCGGGATCACTGATCTGATGGCACCGGGCAGAGGATTCCTCGGCCTTGGGGCGAATCTGTCCAATACTCTGGCGCCTGCCACCTCCAATGAGCATCTGGCGGCCAGGCTAAGGGCTCCAAGCCAGTGCCTCCTTGGCAGTGGAAAACAAGGGAAGTTCAACTTTGCAGTGGGTAATTCCCATTTTTGCAAGCGCCAGGGTGCGGCCGACACCTTCTTAACCTTATCTCCCTAATATGAACACCGCAAATAAATACAACAGAATAACCCCTAGCAACAGCTCCAGCGCCCCAGCCCCTCGGCTCAGCCGCGCTGCCGCTTTCCACCCCTCTGCGTCAATGGGGCTGTAAAAAAGGGCAACAAATTTCAGGCTGAAAATTAGACCCCTAAATCCAGGCAACAAAAATAGACTAATTTTAATAGCTGCAAACCCCCTGCAGTTCCCACGCGGGATTTGGCAGAGCGGGGAAAGGCTTTCCCAAAGCTTTGGTCCAAAGAGCTGCCGCTTCCAACACCGCGGCTTCCTTGGAGTGGCAGCCGGCACGAGCGTGGCAAGGCAATAAGCATCAAAAACACCAACTGCAGGGACCAAAAGCCTGCAAGCCCACAGAGAAGGAGAGATGGGGCTGGATTTTACTAACTGAGTTGCAGAATATCGTATCACACCTATCTATCTACAGATATATTTTTAAGTATTACTACAATGGCTGGTTAAGTATGACAGAAGTTTTCTACATCTCAGGGGCATCCTGCAGTCAACCACGTTCATGACTGGCGAAGTAAAATAAAGCAGGTGAGAAATACAGAAATCTATGTAGCATGAAATATCTCTAAGAGACTTGTTTAGTGGAATTAACTAGTAGTTTAATAGAAAAAAAGCTTGATGTATGAGAGTGCTCCAATTTCTTCATAGAAATTAACATTTCAATCCTGTTTTTATCTAGAAGTCATTAAACTGTGCAACATGAATTATTGGAACTGTAGCAGAGAATTAACTCTATTCATCAAGTAAGTCCAAACAGTTTAGAGTGCATCTGTAATGAAAAAATAGCTCCACATTTCTATCTCTTCTCATTAAAGTAAACCAGTTTTCCCTCTCTCAGTATATAAAACTGTCTTCTCCTCGTGTAATTTATATTATCATAAGCCAGCTCACATTCTAAACTATTACACGCCTCCAATTAATTTTTGCAGCTTTTGCCTGAAAATTTAATGAGAAAGTAGTGTATGAACCTGCTGACTCCAGATTACGTGTGTGCTTCCAATATTAATGTTGGCATAATAAAATAATCCGATACATACTTGATGAGAGCTGTTCACTACTGAGAGAGTAGTTAAGACGATACGTAAGCCAGTGCCACCGGTTCTCCCCGTACCCTATGTATTTGGCTCCCAAAGGTGTCCCAGGATTGCTCAGCTTGAGCCATGCAGGACCCATGGGATCGCAGGGACAAGTGGTGGTGGAAGGAATTGGGACTAATTTCATCCAAAGCGGAAGGGCATATTTAAGACATCTCCCTGTGTCTCTCGGCTAGGTCAAGAAGAGACCGTGCAAGCCAGCACGTCCTCCACGGTGCATCAATACACAGGGGCAGCGCTTGCACACCCACAACCACCTTGCAAAAATCCCACCACTCTTCTAATGCTCGCAGAGATTCAGAAACGGAGTGGCTGCATTTGTGCATCTCGGAAGCGAAGATGGATTTCAAGTCCCAAGAGTTTTCATGGCTTCCTTTCTCCCTGCAGCTCATCTTACAGGGATAATTCTTACCTACTTTTGCAAACTGTTCTCCCAACATATTAGACAAATAACCTGCGCTTTGAAAGAATACACTCTTTGAGACCAAAATTAAAGGAAAAAATTAGAATATTGCTTTCCGTTATGACTTCAATTTTGCTATTGCATATTGTGCAGAACATGATTTTAATATCTACGTGCCCAAGAGAAAAATTGGTAAATGTGATGTTCTCAAAGATCATTAGACATAGACTTTAAAATACACATTTAGCATGATTTAATACAGGCCTGAGCTTGTATTTCCACAGAGTTTTAGGAAACTGTAACTTGTTCATGGTCAATCGCATATTCCCTGAAAAGGTTAATTTTGCATCGAATTCCGATTAGTGGAGAAGGAGTGTCCAAGTGCTCCAGATAGCCCAAAGAAAAGAGCAGCATCAAGAGCCCAGATTCTGTAAAAGTCGGTCCTACCGAACAGCCTGGCTACCCCCAGGACCACAGAAATAACCATCCTTAACGATGCCAATTAAACTATGCCCTTAACGAAGAGAATAACCTCACCAGGCACATGCTACAAACAAAGGAAAGGAACACAGGCAGACACAAGGCAAGAGGAATTCAGGCTCTAGATTTGGATCTGTGACTTGTCCCTACCACATCCCTGATGAAATCAAAATTGCAAAGTTCTTGGCAGAGGAGGCAGGATCTCCAGTGCATCACGTATTACACCCCACTCTGATATGCGCAGAGCCCTGAAATTCAGGTTTCTCTGAGATAAAATGAACAAACTGATCTGATAAAAGGATGGAAGAATGGACTGACAAAGGCGTCGGTGAGAGAAATAATATACTGCAAGTATGAAGGCCAAATATTGCACAGTGTAATAGCTCCCAGTGGTTTCAAATCAATTTAAATTTAAAATAAATGAATTAAATTTGATAATCTCTGATACCACTCAACCTACTTGCTCCAGGGCATTGAAATTCAAATATTCTTGAGTTCTGTCTTTAACTAGTACTACACACAAATGGAGAAAAAGAGTACCATAACGAAATGCAACTTATCTGGGTTGGGAAACATCAAATGGCAAAATCACATCCTTGGTGTTCAAAGCTTTTTGCTGCTGCAACTTTTGCCCTTTGAAGTCAATCCCTTCCCTGAGTATTTATGGTACAAACTGTTTTATTTTTCCTTGAGAGAAACGCACGGATAACAACTAATCCACAGATAACATACAGGTGCATATGCACATGTGTACACGTCTGTATGCACACATACACACATTCATAAGACATAAACAGACTCTCTGGAATGCAAGATTATTTTTCTTTTTAAGTTCACTTCTGGAAAATCAATCTTATGCTTTTTTTAAACACGTATCCATGCATGCCCTTCCACCTCACAACTCCTGCTTGCACTTTTACATGTCAAAAGAAACATATAATTAAATTAAGAGATGCATATACATTTCCTTTTTCTCTTGTCTATTCTCCTTGAACGCTATACCAAATAGCAAATCAAAATCTGCATTTAAATAGAATATTTTTAATGTATGAAAGTGGGCAGCCTGAGGCTAAAGAGGTATTTCATTCACTCACCATATGCACAAAAATGCATTTAAAATGTGATACTACGTTTTAAAAATTTATTGAATATTTTTGTCATTCTAGTACTTTTGCTTTATTATAACAAAATCTTTAGCTCTTTAGCTCCACAGAGATTTCTGTATCAAAGCACGCTAATAAAAATAATGTGATATTACATCATTTTATCAATTTCATCTTGAGAAAAAAAGATTATACTCAATCAGCTCTCGTAAGTCACTATCTCTAATAATTCCAGCCATTATTCAGTGCGAAATTCAACCGTCTGAATTCATTACCAGAGGCTGCTACAAATCTGCATTTTTTGACTTTGTCGGGAAAGACAGCAGTCCAAACTCAGTGACCTGAATCTAACGGCCTTTCAGAGCAGCCGGCCCCACTCGGCAGTGCTCCCCAGCCCTTACTTCTATGACGAGAGGGGATAAAGTCCCGTGGACGCTGAGCAAGTCACAGCGAGACAACACGAGCTGCTCTAGAGGGTTGGCCAACCTTGGGTTGGCTTTGGCCAACGCCAACGAGCAGGCTGGTGGGCTCTGCACGCCGAGGGCCTGCCCTGGACATGGCACCTGCGGACGGTCTTGGTGACAGCCCCGGCCGTGATCGCAGTCGGATGCTCACGCGACGCCGCTCTTCGCCGTGGGCCGGCAGAGGAGGCCTCCCGCGAGCAGCCGAAGAGCGAGACCACGCCAGCACGGAGTGACATATGTTACAGGAGAGGCGTCACATTGCATCGGACAGGCCGCACAGCGACGCACGCAAACCCGCTCTGACGCTGCGTTATCGGGTCAGCACCTTCGGGATATGAAGAAAAAAGAGCTGCTGACTGCAAAATAATCAAAATGAGAAGCTTTTAAAACCTTCCAAAACCTCTCTGGCTTAACAAGGGCTAATGTCACACGTAACGCCAGCCTGGGCGGAGGTGGGACCATGATGTGACTCATGAGCTGCTCAGCATATCCCTCCATTGGGGGCATCCTTATCCTGGGCACCCCACAGGGCCCTTCTCCCCAACACCGAGCTCCTTCCTCTTCAGCCTTCGTCACAGCGCAGTCCTTGGGCCGGCCACCCAACGAGTTTTCTTGCTCAGCAAGGAGCACACTTGGTTCGAAAGCCTCCGAGCGCACGACCACAAGGGCTCCTGCGCAGGAACGTGCATCAGAGAGCACGAAGCATTTTCTGGAGATCTTATGTGGGAAAGCTGCACCAAAATGGCACGTTATTTTAAATTAAAGAGTATTTTGCTGCACGACGAACTGAACTTCTTCCTGTAAAGTTCCTTCCAGCAACACACACTCCATGGCCCCTGTGTGATCTGTTTTAACCACTCTGACTACTAGTTCTGCAGGAATCACAGTGCCCTGGTCCAGCGGTCAACCTGGTCCAACCTTGAACAAGCTGGTTAATATGTCTGGAGTGTTACAGTTGTACTGGCAGCTCTGACCCTGTTTGCGCTGAAGCCTCTAGCAAGTGCTTTGGTTGAGAAAATCCGCACTAGCTTCCCAACACCAATAATGTAGTTTAGCATTACCGTATCTCTTCTGGAGTTTCTGCTAATGAAAAAAGGCCTAAATGAAAAACAGATTAACTGCACCCCAAGGAACACTGATGATGATGATGATGATGATGATGATGATGATGATGATGACGACGACATCACCTTCCCATTTTCATGGTCTTTCAGCAGATACCAGTAGAACATCCACCAAACGCCAGCCACGTGAGGCCGTCGGAGCCTGTGAGCATAACATGCCTGGGCTAGTCCAAGAAACAGGTCAGCTAAAGAGCCTCCCATACCTGGGATCCAATGGGAACCACCGCTGCTTTTGTCTTGACCAGTAAATCCCTGTCGACATCCACCACCGATGGACTCCAGGGTTTTTCTGGGGAAATATTATAGCCCATTCGTATCTATATACTCATGAATGTGCAAAAGCAAGCTCAGGCTAGCAAGGTGGAAGCTAATATTTGAGCTAGCAGATGAGGCTGTTGCAATGCCAAAGCAAAATGGAAATGAGCTGTTGGTAGCGAGCAATACATTGTTTTAACACGTTATGATATTTATAAATATATGAAGTTTAAGTAATCAGATGACAGAGAGTTGCTTTTCATCTACTGAATGTTTATTATTCTTTGCACATTAGCACTTTTTCCCTCAAATGTTGTCTCTTCTGCCATTTATAATTAATTTTAACAGCTTCTGCAACTTATCCCACAGGTTGTTGCTGTTTCTTTTAAACAGCGTGCTGCTGAGAAATTGATTTGTTTGCTCCGTATGCCTACAGAAATCACATTATGAAATATGCATAAATGTCACCGCTTGGGCTGCTTCGGCGCAGAATACAAGCTCGCTCGAGAGGGGAGGAGGAGGAGGCAAACACTAGCGTGGAGGAAGGCAGCGCCGAGCCCAGGCCGAAAGCGGCCGCCCCGGCTGGGCCCTTGCCTTCGGGCACCCCATCGCCATGCGGCTGCAACACACATAAACAGTAAAATGCACAAAACCGGTTGGTTTTGCACCAGAATGATGGGAAGCGGCACACGTGCTTGCCTGCCCCAACGCGGGAACAGCAGCTGAAGGTCCCTGCAGTCCACAGGGCTATCACGGATCTTGCCGATGGCATCGGAGACAGCCTGGCTGGCAAGAAAGGATTTTGGATTTGGAAAGAGGGGGCCCATGGGGAGCCTGGCAGAGAGGAGCCCGCCCGAGCCCGCGAGCCCCCGTGCATCCGTGCGAGCATCCCGCGCGCATCCGTGTGAGCAGCCTTGCTTGACGGATGCGGGGGCAGCCGGCGACGGAAGGCACCTTTCCCATGCTATCTCCTACTGCACAACATATTGAATGACAAGTTCTGAAATGCAAACCAGATATTTTTCTCAGAGACTTGGTTAGGCGCATCACTCTCCTGTATCATTACAGAGAGCTGTCACAACAGCCTGGTGGCAAAGCTCTTCCCTAGGCTTGCAGAAGTACAAATTGTCATAGGATAAAGTAAATTCCATTAACAGCTACACACAGTCATTATTTTGCATAATAAAAGTAAAGGCTCTTTACTTGTGATCTATGTATTTACAACCGTCTAACCAACAAGCACTTTCTCTTTGCTGTTGCCTTTGTTAAAATTACAAGATAATTGGTTGCTGTTGCAGATATTAATGTCTGATAACAAAGTGCCGAAGGCAGGAAATTTGAAGTCGCAGTGAAGCAGCATCACTGACAAAGCAGTAACTCCCGTTCCTGGAGGATTAAGCAAAACTAAAGCAAAGAAAATAGTAATTTGTCATTTGTATCAACACAGACATTATTTAAATTAATCATACTGGAAATTGTGTGCAACACATTTTCAAACATGTTCCTCTTCACTCTGGACATCATAAAAAGTAGTGGAGAAATCAGGCTTTTTCTGTGCCAGGTCCTGAGGAAGAGCAAAGGATTGCAGTGACAAGTCCGAGGACACCCCCGGTACCTTCTCTGCTCCAGGAACAAATGTATTCTTAGCCACAAGGCTTCAAGCAAAACTGGAGTGATCTTGAAATAACCTGAGCTCCTCAACAATTCGTGTCCATATATTCTAAAAAAAAATTAAAAACTTTTTTTAAAAATAAAGGTCCACATTCACATTTAAAGAATATATCAATTTTAGTTGGAAGTATGAACAATTATATACACAAATACTCTGCTCTCCCCTAGTTTGCACACAGTCCTGCTAATGAACAAAATTGTAGCTTAAAGTCTCAACCATGATGAGCAATTCGGAAACTCACTATTCATAAATATCATGGCAATTGAAGCAGGCTGTTTTAAGGGTATTATATATTATTTATTATAATTCAGTCTGTCGTGAAATTAAGTAAATTGAGCCAATTTCTGTATGAGCACTGAGGGAAGGCAAGATTACATTTAAATTAATAAAGCCGCTTTTCCCGTAAAACGACGTCATATGGTACAGTTTGTTTAAAAACCAGCCTATTAACGGGAAAAAACACATTTTCCCATTTTCCATCCCTTTGCCACCTCCTTTCGTCCCATGCTGCCTCATCCAAGCAGGGAGAAGGTCCCAGCCGGGACCTCCATGCGCCTCCATCGGTAGGAGAAGAAACCAGCCCCTTAGGCAACCACGGTCGATGGTTTTTCCCTCTTGGAAAGAAGAGAAGAATGCAAGATGGGAACATTCCTTGGCGAATATTCCCCAAAGTGAACTTAAAAAAAGAAAAGTCCAGCAAATGTTGCTGCTAGATTTGATGCCAACTGTGCAAAGCCCCAAGAAGGGTAAGGCCTCAAGATGCAAGGACCACAAGCTCAAACACACACAAATATCCGTGCACCTGCCTTTATAAAAGAACCCTCTCTGCTCATTCACTCTTTAGTTTTTTAATTATTATTCTGTGACGGACACGATACCATTAATTTAATTTCAACCTGCATTTCCTATTAGTATAATCTATTGAGTTATCTCTATAGCAGGAGGAAAATCACTTTACGGTGAGCTATATCACTTCAGAGTTAATTACATGTATTTTGGTTTTGATAAATGAAAATACGGGGCATGATTAATTGAAGGACAATCAATACGATCCAGCTATTAGACAGCTTGATGAGGTATCCAAAGTACATGTATAATCTATAGTAATCAGCTAATTGAAGACTGTGGAATAAAAAGATTTTAGGAAATCCCAGTCTCAGAGTGAAAAAATATTCTATTAAAACTGATGAGGAAAAAATAGTCACAAAAAGCATGAAGGTCTTGCATCTTAAGGCTGACTTTTGTTTTGCTTTTTTTTGAAACAAAATGTTTGCTTTAGTGGCTCAAAATCACTCTTTGTGATAAAATATTGAAAGCAAAACAAATTTGGTCAGTCAATTCTGAAGTGTGTTTCTTATTTACATCCACCAAACTCCTTTAATTGTATTTTTCTAATGTTTTCCGATTTCTAGAGCTGCCGGAGATTGTTAAATAGTTCCATTAAAAACACTCTATTTGTCTTGGCTTAGTCACATACCAGATCAAATTAAACAGTCAAATAGGAGAACAAATGAACCCTTTCCATCTCTTTTGACATGAAACCAAGTGTGCAAAAAGGCCACAGAGTGACGTTGTGTCAATGCTGTGAAAATGCCAGGTAGCTCTGGGCTCCCAAAAATGCACACAAGGATGGAGAACACAGAAGGAGCCATGCAAAAGTACTGCTCATGTTTAGGAAAATATAAAAGTGCAGAATGCAATTCATAAGCCCCTGGTATGTAAGTACTATTAGCATAAATGCTGACAACTGTTAATCTACTGTAACCCTGATTAATGGTTGCAGTTGTCCATTAATACCAGGCATTTTAACTTACTACTAAAATTGATTAGTCAGTTAAGAATTCAATCCTAATGTTCAATAAAACTGCACTTTCTCCGCAAATGCAATATGAAATGAGGTGATGCATTTAAGAGCACTCACATATATTACACGGTGTGCAGTACAAAGAGGGAAAGTGCAGTGTAATCTGCATTATTTGAACTGTACCGAGCAAGCTCACAGCTGTAATGGGTGGTGGGCAGTGCTTCCGTGCCACTTCTCTTTGGAAGTCTCCTGAATTTATGTGACACGTGGAAATTCAAAGTAAAATTGTGATCCTGAAAGCAAAGCAGCAGGTAGCACCAACACTGGCGCTCAGGCGCAGGAGGGAACGTGCAAAAACAAAGCTGCACCTGGACCGAAGGCTTCCTTCAGCAGGTTGGTCTCGTGTCACCTTAAAAAACTACTTGTCATCCCTCCAAATGCCACCC
The DNA here is from genome assembly GCA_013398735.1 of Nothocercus julius. NCBI lineage: Eukaryota > Metazoa > Chordata > Aves > Tinamiformes > Tinamidae > Nothocercus > Nothocercus julius. The sequence continues at coordinate 2,436,882 of VZSV01000093.1, read as the reverse complement.
TGCATTTATCTCCCTTTCCCAATCAATGACTTGGGTTATTATTATTTTTCCCAAGCTGCCTTCCCTTGGCAGTCCTAACTATTGTCCTTGCATCCACAGGCAAGCAAGCAAAGTGGGAAGTGTCAGCTTGTTGCAACACTTTTTTTCCCTAAAACGTAATCCAAAGGTACAGGATTTCACATTGGCGCATAGCAGCCTATAAGCCCCCAGTGGCTAGTCGTGCCACAGCCACAGATCTAGCCGGGCTTCTGCTGCAAGCCATTCTTTCCAAGGGGAACTTCGCCATGGATCCTTGCAAGACTTGGGGCTGGCATTTTGCACCCAGGGATCAGCACGCGACCTGCAGGAGCCTGGAAGAGAGGATCATGCAGCGACCCAGTGGGAGCTGAGTAGCTCCCGGTGGCTGGACCGGCACATGGAGCCAGGAGCAACCCAAGGATGCAAAATTCTAGGTGAGGGTGTTAAATGTGATGTAGAAAACAAGATAAAATAAAAAGTCATTTGTCAAAAGAACTTTTAAAACCCTCTTTAAATTAATCTCAGATAAAGGAGCTGTTTTCTAAACAGGTGAAGCCAGTGAGGTAATTTCTAGGCACTCTTTGCCAGGTTTTCTTGAGTCATTAAGTTAATTTTAGGCAGGTAGCAAACAGCACAAAGTTTGTATTGAGGTAATTTGGGATTTCTGCTTATGGGGACTCTCAAGAAAGCTAAAGTCCCTTAAATGCCATACAGAGAGGACTTCCATTCAGCCGGGGATGAAGGTCACCATATTCTTGACGGAGATGATCAAAATTCCAGCTTTAAGCTCGCACCTTGTCATTGCACTGTCCACAGACCTGTTGTAATTCTCGCCAGGGCAACGCACAAACTGCCATTGCACGATCTACAGGAGACCCAAAACACCAGTGCAGACCTGCATCCAAATTTCCATGGAGATTTGTCAGTCATTTTTTAAAGAACAGGTGATCTACATGAGGAATGCCACAATTTATACGTGTATGGCCTTATATACATGAGCCTATAAACTACTAGTATTTTCAGTCCCTGCTATGCTCTCCATAAATCCCTTATGCTTACCTCCACGTAACAAGTGCGAGTGGTGGAAAAAAGTTTCATACTCAAAGGTAACCTTGGTGGGATGTTCACATTAGCCTCCCTTCTCTTTCATTTTCCATGTTTCAACATAGAACACAAAACTCCTCCTAAAACCTCTTCACATTTGAGATACCAAGTATTTTGTGCTACATCAGGGACCAGGCAATAGTTCAAGACATCTGATTTTACATGCACTGCCAGTACCAGAAAAAATGCTTTGTTTTGCTCTCATTTGTGAGGTTACAACCCCAGCTGTCACGGCTGGCATTGTTCTGTCTCAAGTGCCTGAGTCTCGATGCAGGACACTCAGGACACGACTAGACCTTTGCTGTTGGGACCTCTGTCCAGAACAGGTTAATTACACCCCAGCAGTAGAACCAATCAGCTCTTTCTTGCTGATGGACATTAGCCCACCCTTCGTTATCTTGGCCTTGCTCCTGGCATTCACGTCATGCCAACAAGGACAGCCAACCATAGCGCATCAACCATGGTGAGTCACTCACATTGGGTCAACCACCGTGGGTCAACCATGGTGAGTCAACCGTGGTGGATCAACCGTGGTGGGTCAACCGTGGCTACATGAGCGCACGGGAAGCTGCCCCCAATCACAAGCTACATATTCCACCGGTGTCGTAATTCCATCAATTCCCAGCAATACCATGACGCCCTCCTCTGCAAAGCCCTTTAAGAGCAGTCATGTCCGTTGGGTTACACTTTAAGTACTAACACATGGGGGAAAAACACCTAATAGCTTAACATTATTGCGTGTGTGCCTGAAATATCACTCCACAAGGCCTCTCCTATAAAACATTAAACCTAGTTAACAGAAGACATTTGAACAGAATCAATTAGGTTGTAATAAGTCTTCATTCTGAAAGGAGTATTTTAAAACTGAAAAGTCTATGTTGTCACAACATAACTATTTACATATTCAAAAGCACATTTTGTGTAAAAATACATTACAGAAACAATACGTATGAATGTAAAATTAGCATTTATTCAGCAAAACACTTGAGAACTAATTCTTACCATGCCTGTAGATAGCCAGACTCACAGCATTAGACTAAAGGTCCTATCAACACTTCATTATAAACGTCTCCCTTTATATTCAGGGAATTAGAAAAATCTTTGCCTAGAGGGGATTGTTTTCATAAACTCGATGTATTGGGGTCTCAGTGCAGCAGGAATGTTTATGGAAAATCTGAGATTAGAACACTTCCAAGCCGCCAGTTTCAAGTTGCACACATGGAAAGCCATAAATAGAGAGGAAAATATGTGCATAAAAACCTGAAAAAATAACGCATTGTGCAAAAAACAAAGCTGTCACTTACAATGGAAAACAATTTTTTTTTTTCTTGATTTGACTTAAAATACTCCTTTACTATGAAGCCACTCCGTTTTGCTGCTAGACTGCTGCATGCTACAACTTCCCACAAGGCTCCATGGTGCAGGCTGCAGTTTGGACACCCATGCACGCCTTGGAAAACACTTGAAAACCAGCAAAACTTGGTTCCATCGGCACAGGCCCAACTGCATTTCTGCTCCAGCAACCGCAGCCTGGGCAGAAACGTCCCATTTAGTGGTCCCGTGGCTGCTAAAATCAACGGAAAGAGAACGGGCTTCGCTGGGTGCTCCCGGAGCCGCTGGGAGCTGCCCGAGGAACCTCCTGGAGCTGTTGGATACTCAAGGGCCACCTTGTGAGCACAACGATGCAGGGACAGCCACCCCGGCCTATGCAGCAGCTCCCGCAGCCATTCCAGGTAGGACCACCATCAGCAGCTGGGAAGGTCCTTTTGCTTCAAAAATCAACTTCTCAGGACATTAATATTCCAGGGCAAGCCCTGGTTTGCAGCTCAGAGCACAGGGAAACGGAGGCAGACAACTGCGTTTCTCCAAAAATCCTGCTGACACAGCTCCCTCTTCACGTCGTCTCACGTTGGGCTCGGAGTCCATGAGTTATTTCAACAGCGTGACAACGACTATGCAGAACATCAAAGAGGTCCTTTTTACCGGGAGCTTTATTTTGGCAGTATATTCCGGGGAAATATGCAACTTAACGCTGCAACGTATTTCATACTGAAATGGGTAATAAAAAAAAAAAAAACGAAAAAACTATAGACTACGTATTTCCCCTAAAATGTAGAGGAGGAAAACACTGAGAATCTGCATTGTTTACTACTTTGTCTTTCACAGGGTCTCTATAAATCTTCTACATTTGAAACATAAATACTGCTGGATCAATAAAAAAAAAGAATAATCCCAAGTTTCTTTTTCTTTAATATAATTTCTTTAATATATTTTAGTACAACATATACTCCTATTCCAGGCTGTTCTCACCAGCCCAACTTACAGTTCCACCCTGCCATAAGACAAACTCAGCAAAAGCTCCTGAGCATGCTTTTGACCCCAACATGGGGATCTCGGCTCCGTCAGGCTGCACTCAGGTGCTCTGAAGCCCGAGGCAGCGATGCCGGGGTCCAGGGCACCCACCCACCACACACCAAAGCATCCTAGACCTACACGCAGCCACTGCTCCAAAGCATCTTAAGCCAGACACATTTCCTCTCTGTGGAAATTGCAAACCAGGAATGAAATATTCTCTGTCCTTTTCAGGGCCCACTTCAGATTGTCAATCACGTATGTTATAGCTTGATTATAGCTACTAGATCATTCACGAAACCTCTCTTCTCCTTTAGCCAAAAAATCATAAAGCTGAAACACCCAAACCCTTCCAGATCTCCAGGCTCACCCAAGAACATCTTCCTCTTGAAGGGATCCTCTTACTACATGAAAAGTCTCCTGGACTATCACACAGCAACAAGGGTACCAGAACCATGCTTGAGTTGCTTTGGGCTTGGCCATCCCCAACATGAATACATACACATATATATAGGAGAGGCAGAAGGGGGGGCAACAGGAAAAGAAATAAGAAGGTCTAGAGGATCGTCAGAACCTGAGCTAGCTCGTGCGAAGGACTTGGGATGCTTCCTCCTGCCACAGCATGGATGTACTGTCCACATTCCAGCTCTCCATCACTCCAGGCCCCCACCGTACCAAGAGGCCTTCGTGCACAGGGCACGATGGGCTGAGAGGGCAGGTGGCAGATGCAGCTGTGAAGTTGCACCGCTCCTTGAAAAGACGCGGGGAGCTGGGCGAGTCAACAAGAAGCCGAGGATAACTTCTGAAAACACCTGAGACGGGGCTGAGCAGCAGCTTAGCCAAGAGATTCAGCAGCTCCCCAACTTTGCTAAGCTTTGGAGATGGTAAAAATGTAACAAGTGAGCTTCTTGCATGAATAAAAAATTACATTTTACATAAATTAAATATATAATTTGATTAAACATGTTTATGCCTTTTCAGTGACATTTAGAATAGGAAGTATTCATTTTCTGTTTTGAAAGGAAAAAAACTCTTTCAAATGTAATTTGAAGCTGTCAAACCAATCTTCTTTACAGATCTTTTAAATGTCACATACCTTCGAAAGGGGATGGCAGATTCCTTTTAAACATGCAATTGCAAACAGTCCAAGCAAAATCAAGAATTTATTAAAATATGCTACTGACATTTATACTGATTAAGTATAGCCCTTTCCCTACTCCCTCTCCATAGAGTCCCTTACAAAAGATGTGTCACAACATCTCATATTGATGCCGTACTCGCTATAATTCCCTAACACACAACCACTCTTTACTGGGTGCCACGCGTGTAACGAACTAGCAAAACCCAGCTGCATGAAAAGAAGTTGCCTCTTGTTTTGTGTGGAGGCTAATAGGAAACTGTGGTTGCTTTACATGAAGAATTGTGCTTTTTAATGATTTCTTACCAGCAGGCCTGAAATTTATAACCAAAAATATTAACTGCACTTACTTTAAATCAAGTCTAGCACTATACCTAATGGCTTTAAATGGAGGAGTGTATTAATCATAAGCATAAAGAAAACCTACTGCAACTCATTTCAGACGACTTTGCATTAGCAACCAGCATGTTTTTGTTTTATAATCACAATATCTACTCTTTGACTATTTATTATCATTCCCAATTACAGTACATTTCTTCCTTTTTTGAAGGAACAGAGAAGAGGGAGAGAGGAAAAATATTTCTACCGGTGAACATTCAAGAGCAGAAACTACAGCAGCTCTTGATCTCAAGCATTTCCCCCTGGAACATTTTAGGGTCACTTTATTTTTCCAGAAGACAAAGAATTTAATTATTATTTGTTCTCCCTCTGTCACCAGCCCAGTGACCTGTACGGCATAGCTCTCATTAGCATTAATGGAAATCCCCACTGCAAATTCTCTCCCATGAAGCAACATTAAGAGCAAGGCCATGGGGAGCAAACATGCTCAAATGGAAAATAAAATATACCTCCCATTTCTCGCTACCCCTGAGGGGAAAATGCAGCCAAGTGCAGGGGATTAAACCACATATCCTGCATGGACTCTTCTCTGTCCTCGATACTCAGTCGGAGGAGGTGTGCGACGGGTGTTGCTTGACGATGAGGAGTTGTTGCTCTTGGCCCATACAGACTTCACCCCAACATGCTCCGCTTTCTGCTGCATGGCCCAGCAAACTGCAGCCGCCTCAGTATAAATCACCATCACCGAGCCTGGCTTGCTTACAGCTTACGCTCGGTATTTAAAACCAGAAGATTACTGCAGAAAACATGCCAGCGCCAGGCAACGGCGACACAAAACAGCCGCTGGCAGCAGCCACCAGACGAGGCCAAAACAACTGGCCCTAAAATAGCCGGTACTACAAATCAGTGTCTTCTACAGGATTGCGCCTGGCACTTGAGCTGCCACCATCGTGCCACAGATGGCTTAATGCAGCTGAGGATGCACAACGGGGAGGACCGAGGCGGAAGCACTGCCGGGAGCACCAGGAGCAACGTGAACCTCTCCCATCCAGCTACATCCATTATATGGCATTTTGGCAATTCATCAAATCAGGAAGGCTGGTCCTGCTCATGTGGTCAAACAACTCGTGCCATAGAGATACCCAAGAGGACTGAAATCCAATCTGTTTTCTTTAAAACGGTTCTCCTAAAGAATCTAGGTGTTGTTGTTGAGACTAAATTCGCTAATCTGCAATTGCAATAATGCTGCTATTTCATTTTGAGGTCATTTTGATAGCCCAGGATGTTCAGATGTAGGGGAGGTGACACCCAAATCAGGAGCCTACAGCTGGGAACAGCGTGTTTTTGTAGTCACATCACTTCTAAAGCATTTGTCTCACTCAAATTGTCTCAAATTCAAATCTGTCAATACATCTGAGCCCAAATAAAGTAAATAAATAGGAAGAAAAAGACTTAGCTTTTCAAACACTTAAAAAAATTCCCAATGAGCAACTGAGATTTTGACAGATGGGAAGAAGATGCGCTACTATGAAATAAAACTTTGCTGGTGCAAATCAGCATCTCCCCGCTGCCTGCAGCGAGCAGCCACAGGTTGAAACGGCCGAGGGAGGCCCTGGTGGGAGAATTACAACATTTAATAGCGAAGTGGTACCGGGTATTTGGGGCGAAACGCCCGCTCCTGCGAGGCAGTTCTGCGGGAACCCAGCTTTGTTGAGTTAGTCTCAGGGACCCGATGACACGAGTCAAGGACACTTGCGCTATCCCCGGATCTGCTGCTCCATTAAGTTTCTGCAAACTTTCCGCACACGGGTTTTCCAAGGAGCACCAAGGAGGTCCCCTTGGAAGAGTCAGTCTCATTTACCAGCATCCTCTTAACCTCTCAAACGTGTTTTCTTCCCCATGCACAGCAGTCCCACCTCCATGTCCACCTCCATCTCCTACAGTGCCATCATCCCGAGCAGTGCCAGCAACTCCCAGCCCTGCATTCCCGGCAGAGACCCTATTTTCCCTCCCTGATCACAGTACTTGCTCTATTTGTGGAAGAGTGGGAGGGAAAGCCAAGGAAAGAATAATATGTGGAGTCAGTTATTTAAAAAACGGGCATTATGTAAACACAACACACGCAAAACTAGAGTGTCTGATTATGTAAGCAGTTCTCCTGCCATAACACAACACAATTAACGTGAAAAACACTGGGATCATGTTCTTTTTCCACCGCAAAACAAGCAGTGCTTTTATCTGTTTGCTTGGCTTTTGGATCGCCGCCGTTTCCTGCATTCCACCGCTGAAACTTAACACCAGCAAATCCTAGCACCGGTCCTTTTTATTCTTCCTATGTGTTTGCTCTATTTATTTATGTAGCTAACCTGCATGAAAGGCCATAAATCGCTCTGCTTAAGTCACAGGGGGAATTCCTTTAAGCATATAAATAAAAACCTGTAAATAACTTGCTGTGGTCTGCAACACGTTCACTTTCATCTCTGCTTTTAGACTGGTCTTCCAGGTGACAAATCAAATCAAGTACCCCAAACGCAATTATTCCTTTGCGGTAATCACCTTCTTACAATGCACCTTCATTTCTTCCTTCTCAAATCTAAACTCAAACATAAACCACAGAGGCTTAAGCCGATGGGGAGGGAGAGGAGGAAAGATGATAAAGCACTGGTAAACTCAAGGCAATACAAGGAAAGGCTTCATATTTGAAAGTGCGTTTTACAGTACACTTTCACCTGGTCCGGAAAAGCCAAAAGCGCCAAGAAGCAAATCTGGCCACAGACATGCAGTCCTGCATGTCTTAGTCCCCCATCGCCACCTTCCACACGCAAGCACCCATGGAAAGTCTTTGAAAGTGTGCAAATTTACAACACTGCGACAATACACCAGGCCGTGACACCTAGACACCAACAGTTGAAAAGATCAGCTGTTCAGACCATAGTAAGAACAATTCAGAGCATACTGAGAAATCTCCAGTATAACAAAAAACTTGCATAATTTCTGCCAGCATCTTAAACGGAATTTGTTCGAAAAAAAAGAATTAACCTGGTGTCTAACTGATACTTCTCCAGTGTATTAATATCAGTTTTGTAACTGTTTTGTGATTTTGGAGACCCCCTCCGTAATCCCAAGCACGCCCAGCTGGGCCGTGCCCGGGCAAGCCCGTGTTTCTGATACCCTTCAGCAACGCAAAGGGTACCTGCCAACTTCCAGTCCTAAAAGAACCACAGGACACAGCAGCATGAAACCTTCTGCCAAAAACGCCTCACCTGGACACCGCAGGAAATTTCAAAATTTCAGCTTCATGCACCAGGCACTCTATTACATGCATATTTTGTTTGATTTACTGCTCTGCAATACTTTTCTTCAATCTCTCAAAAGTAATCTTTCTCCAAAGCATAACTGCCTAATTGGCAAGTGTACAAAATATAATTACACCACGCACAAGTGACAATATTGCTTATGGGAATATCACTGTTGATGCATTCTGCTTTATTTTGTGCTTAAGCTCTATTAAGAGATCTGCACGAAAATAGCTAGGTACTCCCGATTTTATAAACATGACGTGTCACACAGTCATTCCTCCTCCCAACCACAGACCAAGTGCAACAGCAAGGAAAGAGAAAATCACACATCAAAGCTGGTGGCAAATCTCTGCCGCTACCGTGCACCGTCCTCACCGCAGCGAGCCCCAAGTGTGCCAGCGTTTACGGGCGCAAGCTGATGTACAGTCCAGAAATGGGTCTCACTAACCACTGTTGACGTGTTTTAAGTGCCTTAACGGTTTATTTCGTTTGCTTGAGTAATGAGATTAATGTGATGTTTGTTTAAGCTCAACCATATACCGCCAAACATCTAAATGTCCTTAATTCAGGGCATTAGCCCAAGCTTTGCCACGTGAACTCGTTTCACCATGGTGCGTTTAATTCCACCAACTCCTTCATATTTTGCAAATGACCCACCAAACCACCTGCTATCCAAACATTTCATGGAGTTACAGCTTTCTTTGTAGCAAGTCTTTCTTGCTATACTTTGCCCACAGTTCTGTTTCTTCTTTGCTTGGGGTGGTAGTTCTTTAAGATAAAATTGCACAGAAGATGCAATTGGTTCCCACACAACACGAGCAACACAGACAATGAAGTTCAAAATCCAGGCTTGACCTCTCCTTTCAGTTGTTTGCGTTCTGGTCTAGGTTCTTCTCGGGAGTTCCCCATCAAGGCTGAAGTTCTTCTGAAGCACAAGGGCAGCTAAGAGGGGATTTAGAGTCTGAGTAAACTCTGCGCAATCGCTAAAGCTCACAGCTGTCAAGAAAACAGTTCTTCCTTCGGTTTCTTCCTGCACTCAAATTAACCCACGAATTGCCATAACAAGGAACGGGGCTCTTGTTATGTCTTAGTTAAGTACAAGGAGTTGACTCTAGCGACAACTGCTTGCTCATGTGGATACATGGCTTTTTTTTACGGTTTTCACTGACGGAGGGGGAACAATGAGAAATTTAAACACGACCATCTTTCTTAAGCACCATAATCTACAAGTCACATTCTGCAAACTGCACCTGCAGATACAGGTCACCTCTGTGCCAGTCATCATTCCAAAGGGTATTTGCGGGGCTGCTGCTTGGGATCTGCAGATGTTGGGACACTTTGAAAAAATGAGAGACTTTCGTGGATTTTGAGGGCGGCAGAGGCTACTGCAACACTCCAGACCGACACAGCAGCTTACCAAATTAATCCTGCCATAAGTAACCGTTCTTCCTTTGAGCGACTTTCAAAAACAGAGAAGCCACCACCACCCCTGGAGGCTGCTCCAGCATTAATTACCACCAGTGCCGAAGCCGCGCACCTTCATTCCAGCCTTTCTCCAGCTTCATCTTCCAGCTATTGGCTCTTGTTAAAGCTCTGTCTCCTAGACCCAAGAGCTCCTTAGTATTCAATTTATTTTCCCCATGACAATGCTAATTGCCTTAATCAATTTACCTTCTAACGCTCTCCTGGATAAGTTAAACGCATCTCCCATCAGAGAGCCGCTTTCCCAGCTCATTCCTTCTCCAGTAGCTCTTTGGAGACTCCCTTGGAAACTCTTCTCCCCCTGGCCATCCCCGAGCCACGGTGCCGATGTTGGACCCGGCTGCCAAGGCCAGCGAGGACGGTCCAGACCTTTGGCCATCGGGCACTCCGGGCGCGCGGCTCCCGGGCTCTCCGGCAGCACCATCCCGCGCTGTTTGCTCTTCAATAAGAGAAATTTACGGCCAGCCGTATGACAAACACCACCCGCCCGCACCCCGCAGGACGAAGGGCTTTTATCAGCGCTCGCTCCGTCCCATTACTCACCGCTCTCCCGACCGCGGTGACACCGCCGGCGCTCGCACCGGCGCCTTATCGCAGCCCAGCGGCAACCACGGCAAGCAGCGCAAGGATGGCACCGAATGCCCCGCGGAGCGACGGCAGCCTCCGCGTTTCCTCCTGCTTTACCGCTGTGTTTTGAGACCTGACAACCAGCCAGGCTCGATCCGGCCACGCTTTTGTGCGTCCTGAGCCAAAACGGTTGAGTGGCACCAAGCTGAACTTAGTGCATGATTTCAGGTGGATAAAACGTACACAACTACCTTTAGCAAGCACAGATTGAAGAGCTTTAAATGAAAACAATTTTTAAAATCTGCCAGGGATCTGGCGTCCATAAATGCACGCTGGAGGAGATTAAGTGCATCGCCGTCCTTCACTTCTTCATTAAACGAGTCTCACAAGAACTAATCGAGCCGTTTACCCAGCACTCACATTAAGCTGGCAGATCCGCGCTGCTCAGTGCGTGCCGCTTGCTGCTTGTCTATGCTAATTCAGCCTGAGCACTGCCACTTCCTTCAGGGAATCCTCCCATATTCCAAGACTCAGAAAGGAGCATTAGTGGCTCACGGAGCACCCCGGCCAGCATCTGTAAAACTTCACCATGAAGGACATGGAGCCGAGGAGCTGCAAGGGTCCGACCGATGCGTGTGTTTGAGCACATTGCCGTTCTTATTGAAAAAAAAAAAAAAAAAGAAAAAAAACACAAACAACAGCAAAACCCCAAAAGTATTTAATACTTTTGCCTATTCTACCATTCTCATCTAGTAACATAGTTTTATTTCTAATGCATTAGAGAAACTGTTTGTTGTTCTTACAACTGCTGGCCACAGTTCCTCTTTGCATTCCTCTGCTTCTTTTAGCAGGCTTTAATTTCTATCCATTACTGCTTCCACTCAGATTTGCAAGCTCTGACTATGCTGGGTGGGCCAGGCACTACATTTCCCTGCATTTCCAACATTTTAAAGGAGAGTCCAAAACACAGACGGGACTGGAGATGCCTGCAGGTGAAGTGCATGAAGAAGGGCCTCGATGACAGCTTGAGATCGTGGTGCAACAAGTCCACAGCGCTATTCCACGCACACAGTCCCGCACGAGGAGCCACCCACCTTCTTCTAGGCGAGGGACACAACGACGCGAGCGCGGCGCTCCGATGCAGCACAGGATCAGCTGTCAGCATTCCGCAGTGCTTCACCAAGCTGCTCCAGAAACCAGCTCGAAGGGCCACCAGCCTGCAGTTGCGCCGCTGAGCGCTCGACACCTAACACTGGAGCAAGGCCGGAGCCGGGACCCAGCGCGCCCGGTCACCTCCAAGGCAGCGCAAATTCTCCAGAAACACGTTGCGCTGCTGGCCAGACAAAAACTCCATCTGCATTTTATCTCCCCAGAAAACTTTCTCCCTACATCTCCTATTTCTGCCATTCAACCTTTGCTTGTTTGGATGGACATAGATACATTTTTTTTTTTTTTTTTTTGCTCTTCGAACAACGCAGAGGAGAAAAACACATCAGGATAAAACACTTCGACTTCCCGGAGAAAGCAGGAGCCACCGTCCTTCTTGAGCATGGCCGTGTCCTAGCCGAGAAACGGGCACGGGGCTCACGCACAGAAATGATTTATCACACACAAAAGCATCGCGGCTGAGAAGGGCAGAATGGGGCTTTCATACACCCCAACAATGAGGGACTCGGCTACAAAAGGGCCTGCGAGGGGGAAGCTCAAGCTGGCGCGGGCGCTCTCGCGTTGAAGCCCTGCGAGCCGCAACGCCGGCCTCGAGCGCCGCGCACGGAGCACCGCGCGCACCGGCTGCTGCTGCCGCGTCGACTGCAAGGGTTTGCTGGACGTCACACCGAAATTAGCTTTATCAAAACTGACCGCGTGGAAGCTTAAGCCTCTTAAGTGCAATTTCTGATATCTAGAGTAGTTATTTTGATCAAATTGCTGATGTCTTCCAACCTTGCACAGAACTTCTTTTTCAGCATAAAAATAATGCAAGGAGTAGACACTTCTTAACATTATTACCTTTTATTAAATCATTGTGCCATACTCCTTCTCAGTACACCATAAGCACCTCCTGTGCACGGTTTTTAAGGAAAAAAAACACAGGGTTTTCCCTCCAACTAACCCAAATGAAGGCAATTCCCCCAAAACACATACCATCGTACACCCAAAGGGCCAGCTGCTAAAAGAGGAAGAGGAGGGTCGAAGAGGAGGGTCGCAGAGGAGGGTCTGGCAGCGGCTCCATCTCCTGCTCCCGCCAGGCAGGACATCTCCAAGGCTCCTATAATTTTGCACCAACCTGCTCAGCAGAGAAACCGCCCTCTTTTTCAAAAGTAAACCAGCCTCCAAAAAAATATAATAATAATAACAACAACAATAATAGCATCCATTGCATATTTGTTATATTAGTAAGAGTGAATCCAGCTGCAGTATTCCCAGTCTCGTTAAGGACCCGGCTCCCTGTAAATATTATGTCTCCAAGGCGCACGGTCTCTCCACGCCGTGCTTCGGGGGTCTATTTAAGTAGTAATTGCTCGGCGCGGTCGCAAATAAGCGCTAAGCGAGTGTTTGACAACACTGCGCACGCGAAGGCGCGCGGGAGCCCCGGCGTCGCCTGCGGCAAAACCGGGAGGCACCAAAAAGGAGGGGAAAAGGGGAAAAAAGGAGCAAAATGAAGACAGAGACAACAAGTCACCTACATCTCCCTCCCTCAGTCCCTAGTGTGTCTGTGTGACCTGCCCACTGCCTCAATCTCCCCCCCAGCTTCTGAGCGTGCCAGCGCACCCGGATTATGATCTTGGAGAAGAGAGGAAAAAATAATTAAAAAGTAGATGTTTAATTAAATAGCGGGAGCTTCTCTTGCCTGCTAACACGAAAAACTTCTGCTGACTTCAGAGCAAATTTTATCTGGGGCCTCTTTGGCATTTGCCATAGCAATGCCAGGGAGCACCAAGATCTGCATGCGGAGGTGGGGATGCCTCATGGGCAGTGCAGAAATGTCCCATTTCTGGCTAAAATGCTTGGGCTGTGTCCGCCAGGAGCAAAAGCAGCCAGGACGTCACCTCTGAGGTTTTGGTATCACCACGAGAGGAAGAGGGGGCTAAACCCTGGCCTGTGGACACTGCACGTGGAGAGCACCCGGCCTCCCCGCGGCTCGTGCAGCGCAGGGGAACCAGCCCCGCTGCCTTTTCTGCCGTCGGGGCGGGACTGTTCCGAGCGCAGGAAAAATATGGATTTTAAGAGCCAGGCAGATCGTGCCGAGGAAACCAAAATATCCCCGGGCTTTACCCTGCGTTTTGCAAGGCTGCACAAAAACTGCTGAGCCCCGCTTCACGTGCACTTTCTCCGAACTGTACCAGGCACCCGGATCCCCGGCAGCGCCGCTCGGAAGCGCCGGGCGGCCTCCCCGGTGAAAGTCACCGATTTTCACACAGTCGTAGTCACCCCTGCTTAAAACAGCTTAGCCCCCCCCCGTCCGTTCGCTCCTCCAGCCTCGCACCACCGGGAGTCGCGGCAGGGGCAGGAAGAGCCGCGGCGCTCTCTGCAAAGCGTCAACACGACACCTACCAGGATCTCCACGACACATCGGGCACCAGGTTTTAACAACACCGGCAAACTGTGAGCAGGGTTGTGTTCCCAGGAGCCTTCCACTCCCTCTGCTCGCTCTCGAGGCCACTTTCAATTTTCCCGGTACCCAAAAGCAGTCGCACGCTCGCACTCCACCTCCCGCAATTCGCAATTTGATGTTTTCCTTAGCAAAGCGTCGCCTTCACATGCCAGCAAAGAGCCGCCCGGGCGAGTTTCACCCGTGCCCGGGGCGGGCTGGGGGCGCGCGCCCCACGCCTGCCCGCGGCCCCACGCCT
>VZSV01000093.1:2312247-2420645 GCA_013398735.1 Nothocercus julius | reverse complement strand
GGGATTAGCGCCCGCGGGCGGGCGGGCGCGCAGGGGCCGCGCTCAAGGCGCCGCCGCCGCCGCCGTTACCGGCGCGGATGCGGAGCGAGCGGCCACGGCCCGACACGGCCGACTGGGGCCAAACGCAGCGCCACGGGGCCGCCGGTTTCGCGTCCCGTGCGGATGGTAAAAGCAGAAATGTTCTGCTGTGTTTGACACTCGAGCTAGTTCCAGGTGGAGACACCTCCTCCCGTAGTTTGGGTTTAACAGTCTGTCAGTGCACGGGCAATAACGCAGGACTGTGAGTGAACGAAGGAACTTTCCTTTAGGGAAAACCCTGCGCTTGTAAATTTGGAGCCTTGGGGAATGAGTTTATTCAACTCTATGCATGCTTCCAATATTAACACTCTGCTTTTACTTTAAAATTTGCCTTCCTGGTAAACTTATTCCCAAAGGAGGCAGATGCGGATGCTGCGACCCCTGGAACGGAGTGTGCGACGGGGCTCGGCAGGTCACATCGCTGGTGCCCCGCTGCAGCCGCTGCCATCGTGAGGCCCTTCCCTTTTGCAAAGGGCACAACATTTTTTTTTTCATATGTGTGTAATAACGATGCAGATTGGATTTTGGTGTAATAACGATGCGGATTGGATTTTCCCCCCGCCTCCGTTTTATTTGTTTTAAGCCCTTCGGTGGGGCCCTGTCCTCCTCGCCTGGGTCCATCCGCAGGGTTTGAAGTGTGAAGGGTGCTTGGACGCCCTGACCCCAGGCGCGTGCCGGGTGTTCCTAGGCCAAGCCGCAGCTCCCTGCGCTCTCCCACGCGCTTATCCCGGCCCTCCCTTGGATCCCATCGCCTCTGCTCGCCGACCCCTCGTGTCTTCGGGCCCCCAGAGCCACCATGTGGCCCCGCACGTCTTGCTCGCCCGCCTGCAGCTCTCCCGCTGGCAGCGACATGGGGGTTTTGCAACCGAAGCGGCTACGCTCGCGACGTCCTACCGAGATATAATTATACCGGTGTAAACAGGCCCCGTGCCATCTTGCTTAGTTTGTGTTCCAGATTGGAACAAGCTGCGCTGGTGTACGCTTGCTTTTTATTTCTTCTTCTTCTTTTACTGGCTGAGTTGTGTCCCCACAAGATGTTTCGCTGCTTTAACAGGAGTGGCATTAAAGCAGGAGACGTGTGCAGCGAGGAAAAACATTTGCACGGAAAAACGTCTCCTCTTTCATCCCTATTTCCTAATTAGATGTCAGAAAAGGGTGGTCAGAGACCTATGATCAGATCCAAAACTCCGTGTGGTCCTTGTCCTGGTGGCCTCTGGAAGGGTCCCCTTGCGATGGTGCTGCCGTGGTAGGCAAAGAAGAGCAAGAAGAGCAACCTCACCCCAACCCTGGGGAGCAGATCCCACCCCATGAAGGTGACCACAAAGAAGACCCAAACGAGCATGGAGAGCAGACGTGAGGGCCATCAGCAAGGGAGGGAAGGTGGGAGGCCACGTGCAGTGGTGCTGGCACGTGAGGCTCCAGGCCAAGGCCCTAGTCGTGTGTCACGTTAGTCCGATGAAAAATCTTTCCTTCTGAGCATCTCAAGGCTGAACGCAACCTGAGCCCATTAATATGCTGCTAGATTTGCCGGAATTAGTCTCCAGCACGTTAGGCCCCTGCTCAAGCAGCATGAGAGCAGGGCCTCAAAATGAGCAAAGCGCAGGGCAGGGTAGCTCCGTACGGGTAGCGGAGCCTTGACGTCCGCTCCCGCTCGGGGAAATGGAGAGCTAACGCACTTCTCTTGCCAATAAGAACTACAGGCTTCTTTGCGGGCCCATCAGACCTACAAATTGCAATTCCAACCCAATAGCTGCCGTTTCCTTAATTGCACACACAGGGAGCGTGCCGAGCTGCAGGAGGAGCCGGGGCTTCGGCGCAACGAGAAAGGGGTCCTGGGATAGGGTTTGGGGCAGAGCCTAGTTCCTGTTTAAGGAAGTAAATAAAGAGGATGAAAACAGCTTTGTTGAGTCAGCCCCCCCAAGTCACGTGTTACGCCATGCAGAGCACTTTTGTTCACTTTCAGGAGGTTTTTTTTTTGTTTTAATTTAGATGAATTTCTAAATACGCTTTTATTTCCCCAACCAAAAGGAGTATTTAATTTAGCAAGCGCCAAACTGTAAAACTGTGAAACCCCTTTTTTAATTTTTTTTTTTCCCTACGTGAGACTATTTCCTGAAATCATGAAGGATTTACAAATAGTTTCAGCTGTCCCCAAATTACACTTTTCAGCTAGCAGCTACTTGTCTGATGAAAATCACTCAACTGTTACCCAAGTCTTGGCTGGCTCCGGCTGCTGCATTTCCAAGGGGATTTTTCTGCAACTGTGGAGCAGGAGCAGCCTGCGAGGCTTGAAATATGGGCAATTGCCTTCCCAACAGGCAGAGCAACGTATAGAAATGTATAGCAAGTGCCTTGCGTGGCTGGTGGATTGTTAAAGGAAGAGATGAACTGGAAGCACATGGGATAAAGTAGGAATGAGATATAAAGATGGGAAGGAAGGGCTGGACTGGGAGCTGGTTGGGACCTGGAAGAGGAGGTGGAGGCAGCAAGGGTGGCCTGATGTAAGAGCAGCATCAGGGCAGTTCCTTTCTGGGTGATATAAAGCTGCCCAAAGCCATGTAAATGTTATCTAGAGAAGAGGATTTGGGGGAAAATAAAAGGTTTTCAAATCTGGTGGTACCCACATTGTGTTTTGAGTAAATATTATTTTAACTATCTAAAGTATTCAAACTAAACGTGGCGCTTTCCTTTAATGCCTGCCATTCCAGACACAAGGTTTATTTACTGTAATGTAATACATCTTGAGGGAATGTTGTATGCAGATATTAGCAATTAACTCATTAATCTAAAAATCACAATTCTTGCAATTAATAGAGCACTGCACAGTCACTCTAATTACAAACTCTGCACAAAAGGCCAGTCTCACAGGGAACGTGTAGCCTCCTAATTAGCCAAGATTTCAAAGGCAGACAGAAAATTGAGATGTTGAGGGTCAGGCAGGGAGAAGCGCGGTGCCGTGCCCTGCGAGCGCAGCTGACAGCAGGAGCGACGGGCAGCGCGTAAGCGAGCGGCGAGCGCCGGCGCCAGCGCATATACGCTGAGGCCACCAGCACTGGGGTGGCTTGGTTTTGGGGAGCCACCCGTGAGCGTGTCCACCCGTGGCGCTGTGTTTTGTGCCCCCCGAGACCCGCAAGATGCCAGCTCACCCGGCCCCCGGCCAGGGAAGCCCTCAGCCTGCGCTGGGTTGCAGAGTTGGTTGGTTGGTTGGTGTCGCTGGGGCTGCTCGCGGGCTGAAGGACCCGGCCGCGTGGGGCTAAGCGTGCAGAGCGCGCCCCGCACCGCTGCAGGGAGCTGGCAGAGCCCCGGGGGCGCCTCGCAGCGTCCCCGTTTGTCCACCCGCATAGTGGCGCAAGAGCAGACACAAGCAGGAGGCGAGGTTGGCCTGTTTTACCCTCTCGGACGCGGTTAAGGAGGCGCAGCAGGCCTTTAGGTCACCAGAGTGTTAGCAGACGTTCTGGAGACCTGTTGCACGGCGCTCGCTGCACTCGGCTCTTTTCCAAGCTCGCGTTTCTCCTATGAGGTTTCTTTCTCCGGGCCGAAGAGCACAAGGACCTCTGCAGAAAGCAAACAGTCCCTTCCTGCAGGTCAGAAAATGGACAACGTTGAGCAAGCCCGAAAGGGATCTCTCGGCAGCACCCCTTCTTCTGGGACCTTCTGGAGGCTCTTGCAGAGTGCAGGAGGAGCTGGGGTGATTCCCAGGGTCCTTTTGCAGGGGGCCTCCCTGCTGCAGCATTTGACTGCCCACAGGTCAGAGCTGTCCCCCACGACCGGTGTGGGCACAAACCGTCACCGTAAGCTGACTTAGGGTGGAGAAAGGCTGTGTGAGACGGCGCCTGCTTGACGCTCGAAGCAGAAATACGCTCATAATGCTGAGCTCTCTTCCCTGCTTTGATGAGTCTCCCATGTGCGGTCAAGTCTTCTGGGTGATGGGGAAGATGGTCCTCTTTGTGCTGACCTTCTTGCAGCCGGAACCTACTCGCAGGACAAAAGCTGGCAGCATCTACCTGAGGATGGAGCAGATGTTTTTTCCTCCATCCCTATAGGGTCTTAATTAAAACTCATAGCAGCTATGTAAAATAAGTACCTCTTGTACCATTTACCATAGCAATAAATGAAGACAGATGGGTGAAGCAACCTGCGTAAATAACTAGACCACATTGTGAATCCACAGCAGCACCAGCCACGGGAGTCTCCTTTCTGTTTCTGTCGGTGCCCATTAACCCCACAGCTTGGGCTCAACCCTGCCCTTGGGGGCTGCAGAGAGATGGTCATTGGCTTCAACCCAGCAAGAGGGTGATAATATTCTTGAAGGACACTGGAAGGCCCAAGCCCCCAAGGTCCGAGGCCTTTAGAGACTATTTAATGGGTATTTGGGATAAAACTGAGACAAGTGAAAATGCTAAAAAAAATCATCCTAAGGGAAAAAATACGTCTTCCTAGCATTGATAGAAGGGGGCCGCACAAAGTGGTGGGATTTTGGAGAATGAGCGTTGGCTCCCCAGGCCCACAGAGAAGGAGGAGGCTGGAGGTTATGCCAGCTACGTGCGTGTCTCAGTGGGAATAGTATGAAATGCTTAAGTGAGGAAAACACAACATGTGTGAACCTCATTTACCAACTGCGTGCAGCCTGCGCAGGCGAGAAGACACCGCTTCGCGTGGGCTATTTAATTGCTGCTGCTCTCTCAGAAAGGTGCTTGCTTTGATTCACAGTTATTCCCCGCTCGGTAAGATGGGGGATAACTTTAAACATAACATTGTCCAGGCAGAATTCTCAAAAGACTTGGTAGAAGATACTGAGAATTAATTAGGAAAAGAGTTGAGAGCAACAGCTGAGAAATAACAGCTTCAGTAGCATCCCTGGGAGCGGAGCAGGTTATTCTCATGTATTCTTTAATAGCAAGGGTTGACGGACATGGTAATAAGCAGGAGTTAGCGCTACACAGCTCCTGTCCCATCCTCGCCCTTAGCCGAGTTGTGCCCCACATCCTGGCAGGGCACTGCAGAAACTTTGGTTAATTAATGGTTGTAAACCACTGGCAGCTCTTTGCAGGACTGATACAGGCAGTTCTGGGGAAGAACTGAAGTGACGCAATGTTTATGTGGAGAGAAGCTAAAATCCACCTCTTCTTTCTTAAAAACATTCCTTTTGCCTCTCATGCATGAAATTGTCCCTGTTGCAACCTAGGGACACTTACTCAAGGGGCAGGGAAATCAGTGTAAATCTTAAACCATCTCCATTACTGTCACGTAATTAGCTCCGTGCGCACACTAGGTTTTACCAAGATTATCTCCACCAATGAATTATGAGAATAATAAGGTTTCAATATTGTTCATTCAGTAATTAATCTTTGCAGGCAAGAAACTTCATTTCAAGCACCAGTAAAGTATATGTAAAACATTAATCAGCGTGTTGAGCAACAGACCACTGGATGCCATCCAGTGCCGATGAAACACCAGCACTTCTTTGCATGCGTTTCTCAAAAACAGGGTTTCTATCCAGTCATTTAAAAACTCCTAGAAAAGCCAGCAAGTTATAGATATGCTGGGGAAAATCATGCTCAGATTTAAGAATACGGCAGCGCACTGCACATTAGAGGAAAGAAATGAAGAAGAATAAAAAGTGAAATATTGCTTAAAGTTCAAATGGAGCAGTCTGTCTTGGGAGGCAAAAAAAGATGATAAAAAAAGAATTGATAAGTCCAAGCTGGCAGTTATTAAAATAACAAAAACATAGTGTTTATGTACATAATGGCTTAAGTTAGATTAAAAACCATAACTTATCTGAAAACACTCAGCTTAGTACATCGGAGGTTAAATATGGTTCATAGCAGTGCTCTCAATTAAATTGTTTTTCCCTTGCTTCAATAAAGTATATTAAAAATCATTTCCTGAAAAGTAACAAAAGATCATTATTCCGGTTGCAAACTGATATCGTGTTATTTCTTTAAAGGGGAAACCTGTGCGGCGGTGCTTGCGGTGCGATCAGCCCTGCAGCAGCATGGGTGCAAGGAGGGATGCAGGAGCAGGGCACGCCTGCCGCATCTGCCCCGCTCCAGGGGACCTTCGCTGGAGCTGCAGCTGGCCGGAGCGGGTGGAGATGGAGGTAAAGCCTGAGCTGGGTGGATTTCTTTAGAGCACCAGCCCTCCTTGTGTCTCTAAAAGCCAAGAGGGTCCCACCTGTGTTCACATCCTCTGCTGGCGCCCTCGCGAGCGGTCTCCCCAGCACAAGGACAGAGGAGATGTCCTTCCACACCGAGGGTGGCACTGAGGGGCCGTGAGATGTCCTTTGGCCCCCCCAGAGGCCGGGAGCAGCAAGCAGGATGTCATGGTGAACCAAAGCCCAAAGGTAGCAAAGAAACACAGATCTTGAGAGCTCTGCTGCCAAGCCATGAAAGGTCTGGAAGCGAACTGCCAAAAACAGCTGTATTTTACTGGAGCAAACACTTGGGCATGCCCCAAAGTACTTCCACGGATCCCATAGTGAGAGGTGCTGTGGACCCCTTGAGTTCTTTCTTTCCCGAAAGGAGCGTGAGATCCACGCAGCAATGCAGCAGTCACAGATCCAGCCCGCGCTGACAGATTCCTTCAGCTGGAAGGAAACCCTCTGGGAAGCTTTTCCGGGAAACCCTCTGGAAAGAACGGGCTCCCCCTGTGCAGCAGGACTAGGTCATCCCATTCCTTAAATGAGCCTTTTCCATGGAGGGAGGCAGTGAGGAGGCTCCAGCTTCATGTTTCCTTGTCCCAGGCAGGGAGCTGGGCTCAGTTATGGAAGTGGTGAGGTTAAAAAAGATGGAGAGAAACGGGAAGATTCCTCCAGATTTCGTCATGGATGCAAAGGGCCCCCAAGGGATTAAAATATTAAGATGGAAACTGTCATCTATTTTTGGAAATGTTTTCCTCTCCGGGACTCACTCCAAGGCTATTAATCAGCGTAACAAGAAGAGGAAGAGACTCTCAAAGATCAATTGCTCCTCACTGAAGAAGGAGCTCAAAATAATTGTGTGTGTATTGGGGGTTCTTTTGGGTGTAATTGAATGGTACCAAAGGAGTCAAGTATATTTAAGGGATAATCTCTCCTGCGCTGTCATGAACAAAGCAATAAATGCCTACTGAGATTGATTAATCACTGAGGAGGTGCCAAGGGGTTTAATCCATCCCAGAAGTCTTTCACTACAAGAATCCTGCAAGGCAGGGGGGATTACTGTTCCCTAACGATGCAGTGGGAAATACCGACCCGCGAAGCAGATGGACGGGTGGCCAGCAATATCCTGGTAAAACTCCCTGCGCATGGGGAAGGTTCATGCAGCGTGATGGTCTCCTGCCTTGTTTGTCCAGGGGAGATGAGGAGGGGCAGACTATGGAAAAAGGTGGCTCTTGTAGGAGGATGCAGCTGTGTCCTAGCCAGTTCTACCCATTTTTGAGCTACAAATTCAAATGCAAGCCAAAGCTTATGGCCTCAGGAAAGTGTCTGTCACCAGGAATGCTCTTTAGGATGTGTGCGGCGGGTTTCTTTCCTGGGCCAGGGGCTAGAGTTATAGCCCAGGGACCATCGGTTTGACACTTCCGCGCTGCCTGAAAGCAAAATCCTTCTCTTTAAACCCTAGAGAATTCTAAGTAAACCATTTTCCACAGTCTTTCTTCTCACTATTTATGGTATTTTTACTATTTTATGTTATTTTCATAATCTGAACCTTGAAAAAACAAAAAAGAAGTGCTATTGATTTTTCCTGTCTTATTTCCAGCTCCTTCTCATTCCAGTGCTGGAATGTGTCAGACTGCAGCGAAACAGCCTCTTGCTTAGACTCAATTGCTTACCCTGACATTTTTCAAGCTATGGGAAGTTATGTAAAGCTACTTTTAATAAAGTTATGCTTTTTGACAATATTTTAAGATGGAAGTAAGAACTTAAGTTATTTTTCTGCCTGTTCCCACGTGCCTGGGCATCCCTAGACCCCAGGCTGTGGGTGGCTGCCTTGCTTTCCATCCCGTCATTCGCCTGCACACGGTGCCGGGAATGTTACTGCCTGCGCAGTGCAGTACAAGCATCCTGGATGAGTCTGCCTGGTCGACGGCGACCTCCTTCAAAGGAAAAACTCTGTGGCCTGTCAGCAAGTGAATTCCCGAGCGCGAGCGGTAAGTGCAGCCGCTGCAGAGCCCTGTGCTGGAGCACAGCGAGCTCAAACGCCCGCGCTGCTCTGCAGCGCAGGGAGAAGTTTCCTCGGGATCTCCCTCCCTGCAACTCAATCACATACCACCCAGTGGCACAGCCAGGAACTGTATTTTGCCTTTAATTTGGGAGTACTTTGTGGCTGCAGCTATGTGTCCCTAGACTACACTTTGGGGGAATTTCCTTCTTATTTCCAGTTTCTGCCTGAAGTTCCGTTAATGCCTGCTGTGCACGGCACAAGCAGAAACTCAAGGGAAGTCTGTAGGGCTTGCCACAAACTGCCCAATATGGAAACATGACGTGCCACTTGTTCCAGCATTGTTTTTCCATGCAAAACTGCCCCAGCGAGGCACAGAAAGGCAAGGCCATGCACATGGGCTTGGGATGTCTTTTGCCAGGTTCACAGCCGTGAAGAGCTCTGCGCCCGCAACACATATACTAAGTGGAAGGCACCATTAGCATGGGAATTACCTCGGGGCTGGACTGCCGGCCGCTCGACGCAGGGAGACGTTTGCCACCAGCTTGGCGAAGAGGGAGCAAGAGCCCAAAGGAGCCCACAGAGCTATGAGCCCTAAATATTAGTATGAGAAAAGGCTGAAAAAGCTCTTTGTTATTACTTGTATGTAATAGTTTAAAAATAAAATTCATATTCTCTTCACCTTCTGTTGAACAGTAGCTCGTATTCAATATCAAGAGATTTCTCCTATTAAATTAATCAGGAGTTGTCAAGTTCTAGGTAACATCTGGGGGTTTTGGGGGGCTAACTTCAGAATGAATATCGGTGAGTTTGAAAAGGGTATGCATTTTTCATTATGTCAGATGAAAAGAACATCCATCCTATTTGTATGATAGTGCAATAAAAGACATCACCAGTGACTTCAGCTTCTGGGTAATTTTTACTTGTCTGTCTCGTTCACTTTGATCAAACAAAGACTAAAAGTACTGTGGTATTTTACTATTTCGAAACTCAAACATACACGGACTTTATCTTTCAGAGGGAGTATTGGAAACTAATGAATATTTGAATGCTACGAACCTGAATGCTACGTTTTTTGGATAAGGAGCCAATGTTGCCCTGCAGAAGATAAAAGAAGCGTTCCCTGCAAAGCCCCCCCGGTGTCAGTCGGCAGCAAAGTGGGGTTGAAGCAAACAGTGCCGGGATGGGGGAGTAACAAAGCTCCGGTTTCGTTGCTCTGCTTATGGAGATGCTTTTGTCCCTGTTGCTGCCAGGGACACGTGGGGCCCTGGTCCTGAAGGCAGCCGGCCGCAAGGGCAGTGGGCACCGATGGGGCCCTGGGCTTGATCCCCCTGCAAGGTCTGCATGGAAAGAAGGTGGCATGCGCACTAAGGAGAAACGCAGCAAACCCAGCTCCAGGAGCCCGAGCCGGGCGCTCAGCCTGCCTGTGTTCGGTGTTGGGCAGCTGTCCCCAGGGCGCCCGCTCGGTCAGCAGCATCACCACCTGCAAGAGCGAAACTGCAGAACGGATTTTTCCACCTCCCCACTGCACCTGTCAGCCTTTCTCAACACAGGTTTATGATTCTCACTTTTGTTGCTTGGTCTCTTCCTTCTAGAAGTACAAAAGAACAAGATCCTTGCACCTCCAGTTGCTCAACCTCCTTAGCTAATGCTTCCCAGTGCCCCGACCTCCTTTGCCACCTCTGTTCCACCTTCTCACCTCGCTTATCTTGAAGCACTTCCCCTGCATCCCACTCACTTCTCCATCCTTCTTATTTACTTTCCTCCTTTGTCTCCAAAATCAATGGCAAAGTTCTTAACTCTGCTGCCGTGCCTTCCTCTCCTTTGTGCCACTTCCTCTCGCTCCTGCAGCTCTGCCGTTCCCTCGGCACTGCGGTCTCCCCCCTTCCCCTTGGCTCGCCGCCCCGCTGCGGCTTCCTCGTCTCACACGGCGTCGGCTCTCCCAGGCCGGGACGTGTCCCAAAGCGCTTTCATTCCACAGCATCCTCCTTTCCCTTTGCCCCTCGAGGACCTCTGCTCCGGGCCTCTTCTGCAGTGCTTCTGCAGATCGAAGGGTCGCTCCTTCGTCTCCGCAGGCCTGCGCGTTGGCTCGCAGGTGGACCCTCATCTCCACCTGCCTCTTCAAAACAGCATCCGCCTCAGTCTTCGCTTCCACTTGCCTCGTGCTTCCCTCAGAACAACCTTTCCCACCCCACAAAACCTTCCTCGCAGCCTGTCTTCTTGCTTCACGTCACGAGGAATCCCCGCTCTCCCCCATATCCACCACTCTCTGCCTCTTGCCTTTTTTAGACTCTAAGTGCTTTGGAACAGGCAACATACATCATCCATGTTTATAAAATCACTGGTAGATTTTACGGCACTGTATAAATATTTCCTTTATTAATCGCAGTCTCCAGCATGAGGCTCTTCTTCGGAAAGGTTCACGGAGAGGAAATGCATGTTTTGGCAGCATCCCTTTGGCCGTGGTGACCTCGCGCTGCGGCTGCCCGCCCGGCACAGGAAAGCGCCCGCCGCAGCGATCGCTGTCACGGCAGCAATCGCACGCGCTTGCTCGGCACGCCGAGGAGAAAGAGCTCCCTGTTAACTTCCCGCTTGCCTCCACACCATCGTGGGCCGACTACGTGATAGTGTTTTAAGTTGGGATGACATTTCCTGCGTTGCAACTCCTACAATTAGGAGTTGCAATTGCAAGGCACAATGTGCATGTCATGGACATCATGTTGCTGCGGGTAGGCAGGAGGAAGGCATTAGTGTCCCGCAGCGGTGCCCACGCCGGCTGTTTGTCAGCGCTTCCACCAGTGGCAAACGAAGTGGCCCGGACGAAGCCTGGAGATCGTGT
The DNA here is from genome assembly GCA_013398735.1 of Nothocercus julius. NCBI lineage: Eukaryota > Metazoa > Chordata > Aves > Tinamiformes > Tinamidae > Nothocercus > Nothocercus julius. The sequence continues at coordinate 2,409,584 of VZSV01000093.1, read as the reverse complement.
GTGGGAGAAAAGGTGCAGAGGAAATCCCTGCCTAGCCAGAACTCCTACAGCCTTGGGCTTGGGTTTGCCTAGGGGGTTTTACACTTTCTGGCTCTTTTTTATGGTCTTGTCTACACACCCAGGTTCTTCGGCCATAGCCAAACTGATGTGGTTCAAGCCATGGTGTGGAGGCAGGTAAATTGGCATTAATATGTTTATACTCACATGTATTATTCCTTTTGGGAAGCAGAGTGATTTTGTCAATCCAGGATACCTTCTCGTAATTGCAACTGTTCCTACATTGGAAATTGTACCAGTCTTCACTGTATTTGAATATATTTGAAAAAATCAAGTGAGATGATACACACCAAGCATGTCCAGACCTTACTATAGTGCTCTGGCTGCTGTCCCATAAATAAGTCTTGATGAAATATTGACTTAGCGCTGGCATCGTTTCAAGAGATGGCTTGCACCTTACCCTCACCAGTGTAATATCAAATGCCTAATCAAAGCCTAAATCATCGCAAACAAACAAGCAAACGCGTGTGTTTGATTACTTTGCAAGGCAGGAGCGTAACACAGCTTTCCCAACCGGGATCCCATGGGCTCGGTAAGCCCAACTTGAGACCTGCTCAGCTGGAAACTGCAATGATTGGGACCCAGAATGAAAGAAGTACGCACGAACTGCGCTACAAAGAGCTGCCGATGCCGCGGTAAAAACTCTCGTGTTGGAGTGATTGTTCACTCTGAATAGCTATTGAACCTGTCAATACCTGCGCATTAGTTCAGAAGAAATTCATATTCCAATTTGACCCTTGTATTTGATTCACCCTCTTTTACAAGTTTCCCGCAGAAAACAAACAAATAATGAAACATGGAAGCAAAAAACGATGCAAGAGAGGCAAATGCAAAGGCGTCGGAGGAGAGCGTTGGAGGGTCTCGCAAAGCCAAATGACTCGGCGGAAAAACAGCCGATCGAATTCCATTCTGATAAGCTCAAAGAGGGGAAAAAAGCAGCCTTCGCTCTGTGTACTCACTGATGAGCTCTTCTTCAGCTATTACCACCTAGGAAAAAGATCTGAGAGCCACCACTGATAGTGTGAAGAAACGTCGGTTAAAACTCATAGGCAGGCAAAAAGGCAAATAGACTATTATAGGCACGTGCACCTGAATGCTCATCTAATTTTTCCAGCTTTATAAGTTGGTCTAATATAAGGTATTATATCTATCTATGAGCTGTGTTCCGTCTACATCCTTAGACCATCACAGCTCCAGCAAAGCATCACCAAACCAGAAAACATCGTTACGCCGCTCTGTAAATTCATGCACATTCACCTCTTGAATATTGTGCACAATTCCCCTATATCCCTCTCCATTCAGAGAAAGAGATGGCTGAAGGGGGAATGTGCTAAAAATTTGTACTAGGCTGAGTGTCACAGAGAGGTGTCACGGGAGTCATCATGCAATACTCAATTTAAGAGTAAAAGAATATCAAATTAAACTTTTGAGCAGTAGGTAAAGCAAATCACAGGACCCACTTTTTTCACATAATGTTTGCTTAAATTGCGAATTTCATTTTGTTTGAATGTGGCAATGCTAAAAATATTTAAATGGCTTTTAAAGGGATTAGGTACTTTGATGGAGAAAAGGTCCAATGGTGGCTATTAAACACAGCAGTCCAGATGCATCCTCCAGGTTATGTCTGTAAAGTATCGATTTCTGGAAGCTGGAAAGGCATTTTATTCAAAGTGAAACCCTACACTTACCCTGTTCCTCATACCCTCTCATATGCATTCTACTGCCTCATTCAATTTGAAGACGCAAATAATTAAATTTTCCGTGCAGGGAGGGAAGAGGGAGACACAGACACTTAGAGGAAGAACCGTCTGCTAGCTCAACCCTTCATCCCATTAGTGCCTTTGGCCCCTTCCCAGCCTTTAAGATAATGGTTTAGCAACTGCGGATCCATATAATGATTGATTCATTGGCAACTCCATTTTGCCCCTTCCTTCAAAGACGGCACGGGGAATTCATCTGTCCCAGGAAAGCAGATGTTTTCAGAGTGTGGTGATTTGCATGGCATTAAATGCAGTTGGACTCAGAGATTGCTTGAAGAAGACATGGGAAGGGGGGAACATGAACTGCAGACTTTCATTCTCCTGCTCCCTGAAGCAGCCTTGCTTAAGAGCTTTTTGTCATGTTTTGTTCCTGTTTCTACCTCCTTCTTCCTCTTTTTACTCAACTCTTGGTGGCTTTTACCCAGTAATGATGCAATTTGAGTGACTCCTGTCTAGTTATACTACGTTTAGCTGGAATGACTCTTATCTCCTTTAATGGGCTCATACCTTCTTTAATGTCCACGTGGACCAATTACTCTCTATCCTTTAGTTAGTTTAAAGAACTAGTGTTGCTTCTGGTTTATGTAATTTCCTGCTGATCAGTGTAAGAACTTGATAAAATTTGAAGTAGGTATCATAATATGTCCTTCACATGTCTCAAACTTCTCACAGAGACCAGGCATAATGAATGGAAAGTGTAGATGATGATGCATTTGGTGTCGCAGTGCTTTTTTTCTAAATCATCTTCTCCTGCCAGGGGATCCTGGCATCACAGATCACGCCTTGGCCATCAGAACTAGACTTCCCTGCTATCCTTGTCTTCTTTAAACCTATTTTTCCCACATCTCTGTCAGCAAAACAATATTTATCTATTTGTATCTATTGACTACCCGCACAGCTTTGCCCTGTTTGTTAGTCTCATCCATCTGTTAGGTCTTGATTGACTGGAAGCAAGTTGTAGCTAGAAGTGCTGGAGACGGGGCCGTCACGGTGTAAATGCTCACTGGTTAGCAACGCTGTGTGTTAGAGCAAATTCTCCGGCTGTGCAGCTGTTGTAATTTTAGCCCAGACAGAGCTACCACAGAACATGGGAAGCACAGCCCCTGCCTCCAGCCCTTCCACAGCTGCTGCCCTTATCAGCACAATTATATTTAAAGTTTTGCACGGTGTGGGATAAGCAGCTTTCAGCCATCTGCATGCAAACACAAACAGGGAGTGTTAAAATCAGGATTAGGCCTGGGGTCTTCTTGGCTTCACTCCTGTGCTTATCTAGTCCATAGTTCATCAGCAGAGAGGAAAAGAAGTACCAGTTTTGACCTAAGATTTGGTCCAGTGTCCTGGAAATCAATTCCCAAACTATTTCTCATTAGCCGTCAAAGTCATCTTGAATATTTTTATATCTACAAGTCTTTCGTGATACCCAATTTAACGGGCATACACAAAACACACAGTGATTGGCTCTTCTTTCCTCTCTGTAAAAATTTTTCCTCATTTGGGGCTACTCTGCAAAATTCCTGTTCATGCTCGTGGGAGTGATGTATGCATCTGAGAAGAGAATTTGGCTGCAGAACAGTATTTTAACTACTATATTTAACATATTGTATTATGACATTTACAATATTTCCCCCAAAGCTCTTCTCAGATTGAAGAAAAGCTACTATCTGCAGTATGCTGGCCCTTTTTCTTTGTTGATTGACAGCAAAATTAAATCAGTTCATCGCTTGTATGTTGTATGCAACTAATTCCGCTCAGCATGGTTGAGCAATGACTTATTCTACTAGACACCCCATTGACTTCCCTAGAGCCTGTTACTGAGTAAGGGACAGTTCATCTTGACTGAGGCTAGGGAACACAACTCTGCATTCGAATGAGGATTTTTGTCATCAGAGAAAGTTAGGGATTTGGGGGTTGAGGTGGGGGGTGTTTTTTGGCTTTTTTTTTTCTGGATGCATTCATTCATTTGAATATTTCTGTAATGGTTGAATGTAATAACATTTACTGCCAAATCTGTTTCACTTGATGTTAATTATTTGATACAAATGCAGTTATTATACCGTGCCCCAGTAGCACACAAACTGTTCAGCCATAAACAGATGAAAGACTACTTCAGGGGCTAACCACCAGCGTCTGGAGACATGATTCAGATACCGGAGTCTTGGGGAGGAGAAAGAGAAATCTCTATCCAGCGAGCATCTTTTAATCTAGAAATAGGACTATAAATTTCAGGAGATAAATTAGCTTTCAGAAACGCTTGGTTCTGCGGGCCCCAGTAGAACAAAGCAGTGTGCAAAAATTTGTAGTGAAGAAATGGTTTGGTGATACAAAAAAATGTTGAACTTCAAGAACAATGGCATAGTAGTGCATTAATTTCCCTTGAGTTCCTTGGAGCAGTTTGGATTGTTTTAATGTTATTCGTACAGCCTTTTAGAGTAAACTGTTACAGCAGGAAGCTTCCCTAGACCCAAATACTCCAAAGACCAGGCTATGTCTTAAGCGTACAACCAGAGGCAGATGAAAATTTTGCAAATAGCTCTCCAGTGTCTTTATAATGGGCACACAGTGGTCAAAAGTATTGCATTTGAATATCTGAAAGCCTTTTGTATTGAAAACCTAGATTCTAAATCTGTATCATTCTCCCTAAACTAGTCAGGATTCTGCTGGCTTTGAGGATCACATCTGCTTCGCGCTACTTAGGACCTGGAGCACTGGGCACGCAGTGGGTCACACGACCTCAGAGAATCCATGCAGTTTCCCGGGCCTGTGCTGTAATTGCTTCTGTAATTGGTGCTGTGGAAAATTACAATTCATTTCAGAAGAAAAGAGAGGTATGATCCCTTGATACAACATTTATAATGATATGGTCCCTTGAGACCATAACAAGATACTTTAGGATCCACTTCTGAGGATCCTTGGGCCCAGCATCCCCAGACCGGGCACAAGTCTCTTCTTAGGTGCCTCTACACAGAGCTTTGATTGATACATCCATATAGTACAGTGTGGGTATATATTCAAAGCCAATCTTCCAAAAGTAGCTAGGTGATTTAGGAAACTGTCATTCTAAAATGTAATTTAGGCACTTCAGGGTGTAAACCTGATTGAAAGTCAGTGACATTTAAGGTGCAATTCATCTTGTCTACCTTAGCTGCCCGTAACTTATACTCGTATTTTTAGGATTCTTCTACAGTCAGTGAAGAGCTAGTATCTTAAGCCCGATGTCATACGTGGCATGATCCGCGCTTTACACATGTTGAGCTCTCTCCATTGGCATAGGCAGAAATGAGGCATCCAGCTAAAAAAAGATACCTAATTCTTAGGTGACTGGAGATACATAAAGAGATTCTTCAATATTCTGCAATTTGCAATATAGAAAAACAAGTTAGACCATAGGCAACTCCGCACTCAGGTGAACTCAGATTTTCAGGAAGCTCATTCATAGGTTGTTCCTATGCCCAAAGCTCAAATTTCAATGATATTTGATGGCAGGGCTATGCTAATAGCAGGAGGTTAAGCATAGACTGTTATGACCTTTTACAGAATGAGAAATCCAAGTAAGTGCCAGAATTTAGCTCTCAAATCTATGGGACAGAAAATGGGACAGAATGGACTTAGCATTGAATTTTTTGAAGAGTTCCCCCTTTGTGACTCTCTGTCCCACCTGCAGAGTGCCCCATATGCCAGAGCTTTTTAAATGATGGTGCAGGGTAGCCAGCAGCACCTGGGCGCTTCATGGTGGTTATGGAGGCCAGAGAAGTGATCGAGGTAGATCCAGCCTCAACAAACTCAACTCGTCCCCCAAAACACAGCACACGCCTTAGGCACCCACAGAGCTTCAGGGACACATTTAATGCCTGTCCCTAGCACATTAAACTCTGTCACTACAGCGTGTGCGAGACAACTAATCAATAGCAGTGGACCAAAGTGGAACCAAATAGGCAAATAAAAATAAAATCTATTAAGATGGCAGAGGTATTTACTTGTTGTATTTACACCACGGAGAGCTGCACTGTCAGTCAGGGCTTCCTCTTCACAAGATAGAAGCAATTTGTGCAGACTGATCCCAGTTTTCTCATTAATATGTAAATGAGGCATGCCAGTTGTTAGGTTAGAAGAAAGCTGTCATGTTTATTGTGACAGATTTAATGGATGTGTTTGGATTGTGCATTCAATGTGTTTTCAAGAGCATGTCTTATCTTTGTTTAGGCAGTAAATCAAACATGTAAACAACAATTCATTAGCATCTGTCAGAAGCTCAGAGCTACATTGTTATAGTTGAAAATCTCCCCAGAGGTGAAAAAAAAAAAGGATATCTGACTTATTCCAGATTAGTTTGAATATTTTCCTTCTGTTTGCCAACTTGTAACTAATAATTGAAACACAGAATAGGTACATTTGGGTAGCACTAGGGGTCAGGCATAAACCAACAAAATGCCAGGGAATTCAAAACTCATGCGGAAACTGCTGGCCACATACGGGACTGCAGCTCGGTGCATGCTCACCTCGGTCATGAGCACGGCACCCGGCCTACTGTAATGCTCATTTTGTGACTGGCAGCTCTCAAGTGCAGCTTGGCACCTAGCAATTAGAAGCCTCCACCTAGGCTGCTGCAGCTGCACCGCTTGGCTCACCACCAGCGGCTCGAAGCCCAAGGTTGCAAAGTGCCCAGGATAGGAAATTCTGGTGTGAAGTAGCATGTGGGCAGGAGGCTCATGGGCATAAACCTTTGTGTTTAGAGAGATCTGGCTACAAGTGGTCTCCCAGAGGATGAAGATTGGGTTTGCTCATGGAGAAGAACCTCGAGACGCCCAGGTGGTCCATGTTCCTGTGCCACCTCCAGCTGCCAAGCTCAGGGGCCTGTTGTCCCTGCCCTGCTCCTCTTAACTGCTCGAGGATGAGCATGCTTCCTATGATGCCTCCTATCAGAGATCCCAGTGTGCTTTACACGGAGTAAACCTCACTGCAGATCGTGAGGTAGGAATTATTTGCTTTGATGAAGAGGTTAAAACATTTGCATAAAGATGACCCAGTCGGGAGGGCAAGAAGGGAGTGCAAAGTCATAACAGGGCTTCCAGCTCATATACTCATGGGCCTGAGTTATTTCTGGCTTTAACTTCTACTAGTTGATGACCAATGCTATTTTAGAAAGCTCTTCGTGCCTTGATGAGCTTGGTGCTCTGGAGACTGGAAATATCAGCCAGAGTTGGGAATCATGCAAGCAGAAACTATATAAATTATATCACATAGCCCATGACTTTTGTCCTGCCAATTCTGGCATCACCTGAGCACTGGCTCCAATTCTTGCACTAGATTGTGATCCAGGTAGGTGGAAAGAAACAAAAGCCAATTTCATTTATGACCTGCCACAGATCCAGGTCTCCAGTGATGAAATGTTAGTGCATTAACTCGCTCTTCCATCCCAAGTTTCTGTGCATTTAATAGAAATAATAATAATTTAGAAAATGATACTTAAGAACCAGTAATTATAGCACATCAAATATTTATGATTTGCAATCAACCTGAAAATGTTCCCTTAACTACACGCCAAAGTGTGATTTCTTCCAGGGAAGTCATAAAGCATCTTTCTAAATGAGCTGAGTCAGGTGCTCTTGCCACCTTCTAGCCAGACGACCCATGAAACTCTTCTCATGTCGCAGTCATGGGAGGTTTTATTATTGCCCTGAACAGGGTCTGGATTTGCATCCAGGTACTCTGAGCATCAGGAAGATGGTTTCACTTGGATGAAGGGATGGAGACACCAAGACAGCTGGGCGAGGTGCCTGTTGCCTGCCCTTTTCCTTTCCCTTGTACAAGACGAGGTGACGCCTGCTGCACGGGAAGGAAAGGTGGGGAGCCCTTGGTGCATACGCAGCGCATGGCGCAACGCGGGCCCAGGCGCTGCTGCGACTGCGATCTGCTCTCGCTGAGCAATCCAATCACCTTTCTAAATCCACTGTCGAGGGGCTATTAAGCACAGACGCCTTCCCGACCTTCTGCCCTCCTATGTCACGTTCCTGAAGGATCTGATCTTCTGGGACCTCGGGTCGAGGAGGGGAGCGGGAATCGGGGAGTCGCAGCTGAACCCTGGCCTTCTGCGAGACCACTGAAGCTCACTGGGCCAACTCCAGACCTTCATTTATTTCACTTCCTTTCTTCAGAGGAACTTACAATTTAATCAGAACTTCTTAATAGTACATGAATTCTAAATTGCAGTCATTTGTTGCAACTAGCCGCAGGCTTTTCTGTCTGTTAGAAATATCTATGTTATTTCTTTCTTTTAGAGTTTACGTAAATAAAATAGAATAAACTTTTACAAATAATGTTTGCCACTTAATGTTCTCAGCCAAATATCTATCTGAGAAAATAGAAATCCTTCCTTACAATTCATCTTAAAGATGCAGTTTCAGTTTCTTATAAAGTAATAATGAATGCACCACAGATAATGTTCCAATAGTGCAAATGAGAGGCGCATGTAATCAAAATGATAATGGTGAGCGTTGTACGCCTGGTATAATAAAATCCATCCCACAATGAAAGCATATCTCAGGGCAACATTCGTTCTGATTTTTGTAATGACTGTACAAGTGAGAGCAGGAGAGCAGGTAGGGAGAAAAAGAGAAGGCCCAGGCTGGTTGAGGAGCCAGGTTCTGCCCCGATAGAACATTTTGTTAGATCCAGGGTCTCTGATGGATTTTAAGAGAGGAATCAGGCACTAAACGCAGTAGGCTGGTCAAGGGCTGGAGGCCCCTTGGGGTGATGAAGCCTAACTGTTAATGTGCTCATTTGTGAAGGTCACCAGATCGTCTGGGTCAGGATGGGTCCGGCTTGCCCAGTGCTATGTGGCCATCACACTCCATCCAGCCGAAGGGGCCGGGGGCAGCTCGCTCGATGCACCTCGCGGAGTCCCTGAACCTCATGTTACATATAGTTCGCTTCACAAGGCAACGTGATTTGACCCTGTTTTTTAATCATTTTTTCTTCCTAATAAACCATGTAATGAATGGATTAAACCAGTTTCTTTAGCTGGAGATCATCAGGGTAATGTTATTAATTACGTTTTTGGAAAACAAGCCTCCTTGGTGTCTCCTTGGTGTCTCCCTGTGGCATTGCATTTATTCTGCGCAAGCCCCTGCGATCAGACGTTCAGAGCAGCAGCTCCTGCTGGAGCCTTGGCTTTGCTCTTCTGCTGCCGTCCAGCCTCTGGAAACGACCTTGCTCGCGGCTCGCCGTGGGGCCGCCGTTCTTCCCGGCTTCGTGATTTCTACTCCAGAGGCTTCTGAGACCCAGGTGGGCCTCACTTTCCTTGTTAGTTTATTTAATGTTAATATTTCCCACTTTTGCTGCATGGCGCTTAGATATGGTGGCCTGCGTTGCTAACTGGGGCCCATTAGGAGCATTTGTGTACATACATAATTACTGAATTTTAAAACACAAATGACTGCCTTTGGGGCCAACAGACACAGCAGATACAATCTGTCATGTCAACTCTCATTCACTTCACAGCATTTTTTTTTTCTTAAAGGAAATTACCATGCAAAAACTGTGCTCAGAGTACTAACAGCACCGAGTTGTCTCTCCAGCCAGCCAAAACAGTTCAGCAGGGGAGGCAATGCTTGAGGTTAAATGTCTCGAGCCTGTTTTTTGTTTTCTTGGTTTTTGTTTTTTCTCAGTCTGCTTCGTTTTTTGCTCTTAGCCATCTCCGCTTCTCGTCATGCTTTCTGCGGGCCCCATGTCTTGCAGCGCAGAGCGCCACGAGCATCCCTGCGAGCTCGGCGCTCCGTGTCCGCATCCGCCCCGGGGACGGGCAGGACACCCCGCGGGGGCATCACGTGTGTGTAGGATGTCAGCAGCCTGGGGTTCTTTGCAAGATTAGGATCTCAATTCGGAGAGCAAATCCAATCTCGCCTGCTGTATTCCTCTCATTGGGGGCTGCCATGCCCGGACGCAAGGGTTGGGTTTGGGTTTGTGTCACAGAAAAGCCAACTGACATATACGTGTGTGTGCCCCTAAGTGAAAAAACATTTTCACTCCATTCTATGTGTGTTTTTATACCCCGCTGAATGCCCGTTCCTGTTTTCATTACACTCCAGCGCCTGACACCTGAACTGCGCTAAGCACCTTCGCAATAGGTCCCCAGCCTTGACAGGGAGCATCATCCAGGCTAAATCTGTTGGAAATAAGAGTTTTGTCACAAAAACAGTTTATAAATGAGGATTGCTCAAGTATGTTTTTCTATGGTAGCAGTGGTTTGAGTTAAAAGGAATAAAAAAATGTTCTGAGGGTAAGAGGACAAATATAAGCACTACAGCAGTCTGACAAGCGTAAAACAGAAACTAAAGTTAGAAGTAAAACAACATACATTTCTAAGAATGGTATTTGCCTAGTTAAAGGCAACCATTTAACTTTTTGAAGGTAAACTGTATTTCGATGTGTGCTATTCACTGTGCAGTTGTCAGTAACAATGCAGTGAGTAGGAAGCTTTGAATAAATGTTTTGTGCCTGTGCTTAAAGGAATAAGCAGATGATGTGGTCATAAGGTGGCAGCTTGATGAAGCTTTTCTTTCCACGAGCACTTCAGAAAAATGCTAAACGCTAAAGCTAGACAGTTTAACCCCAGCAAATGCAGAGACACCCTACTCTTTGCTGATGTTTCTCCGACAGATCTTAAAACCAAGGCTGTCCTGCTGCACAGCCCCAGGCACAATGTTGGACTCCCTAGAAGCTCCTGGAGTGCCTTACCAGCCCTCTCCTGCCATGGCATTTATTTTGGAGATTGCGCATTAGCTGGGTTTGTGATTCCTGCGCTCAGATCTGCCTTGCTGACCCGGAGCCGGGAGCTCCTGCCTGGCTCTTCGCCATGGCACGTGCAGACCTCACGGTCCTCCAGGACCCTTCTGAGCCTCGAAGGGCTGTGCAGAAAATCTCTTGGTTTCACTATATCACTTAATGAAAAGCATAACATGCCTCCGAGCGTGGCAGCGCTATCTGCCTTTAAACCAACCCCGGCACAGCCCAGGGCGGTCTCCCGTTTGCTCTCCCTCCTTCGCCGCGTTCTCGCGTTGCAGCCCGTCCACACTCTCACTCCTTGCAACTCTCCTGCCTTCCTAGCTGCTTCGGATTAGTTCAAAAACAAAAGCTAAATTAGACCTGGTAAAGAGATGACAAACAAATGCTTGCCATGAAAGCCACCAAATCAGAAATATAAAAGAAGAATTAAGTTGTTAATCAGATTGAATCATTTTAAAAAGAGGAGCGAGAATTTCCAATGAAAATGATGACTCCAGCATATAAATTAATCTTTTGTATAGAAAGAAATGAAACTCATTAAATATCATTGTCTTATTTTAAAAGCAGCAATATCCTGTCTGATTGCAAGTACTTAAAGTGGGATGATTAAACAGAAACCTTATCTTCACTGTTCCAAGGAGAAAATTGGAGAGAAGTTATCCAATTATGGATAATAAAGAACAGGGAGAAAGCTGAGAGCAGAGGAACTCCGTTAGGTAAGTTGGAGGGGAACACTCTGCAATTAATCCCGTGCAACGCACCAAACAAAAGCGATCTCCCCTGCCTTGCACGACATTTCACAGCTCCGAGGAGCCTTTGAACTGCACGCTTGTTTGCGTTTTTACATGTTTGTAAGCCCTCTTCAGACCTTTATAAAACAATAGCCCCAGGCGCTTGCACGTACTAATATTCTGCTCAACATCTGGTTACTGTAAAATGGGATTGTCTTTATTTTCAAACAGGAGTTTACAAGCAGATTATCAGCTGCTGGCTGGCGGGTTTTCTGCGCCGCCGGGCGCTCCGCCACACGTGGGCACACTGCTGTGCCCCAGCGGCGTTTCCTAAATCCCCAGGAAATTGGGAGCAGGGAGCAGGATGTCGAGGGTGGCTTGTCTTGCTTGTCTCGACATTAGCACCGAGACAACCTGTGTCGTGGATAGTTCAGCTCTGCACTACAGCTACAGGAATGATCCCTAGGAGGAAAACATCACTGGGGAAGTTTTGAATGCTGTTTGTTTTTCTGCTCATTGATAGCAAAGGGTTAGTGATAAAACATGAATTGTAGATCGTGTTCTTCAAGGATGGGCAGAGTACCGTGAACAGGGAAAATATAAAGCAATCTTCTGCAGTGTAGCACAAACGCTGTTATTTTAGGTCTTTGGCCAAGAACAAAGTTTTGCATTCCTAGAGCAAGAGACACTTTTTCATCATTTTACCAAGGGAGAGGGAGCTGTTGGCTATGGCCTCCTACTGCTTGCAACAAGAGTGGAAAAGAAGAGAGAATTCTTGTGGCTATGGAAACAACTCTGACATATTTGCAAGCAGAGGATGGAAAACTGTCACAAGTTAAAATTCAAATTACTGCATTATCAGGTGGTCTTGGGAACATGGCCAGGGTGGACAGACCGGTGCCTACAGCACGTCTGGCATCAGAGCCTTTTCAGTGAGTGGATAGGGCTGGTTATGGAGAGCAAGCTCCGAACAAATCTTCACTCCTTTACACTGACAAACTTCGATGATGCTCTTGCAGCTTCTGCTTTCTATTCCGTGCAGCTGTTCCTGAGTGCAATGGCTGATGCATTTGGCAAGTAAATAAGTAGATCTGCAAGTTAAACAATGTACCTGTCAGGGAGGCTGGCTCCTGCTGGAAACCTGGCTTTTCCGCTTAAAAAGGGAAAATTACTCTTAATGAACTCGAAGATGCTCCAAAACAATCACCTAAAAAAAGAAATCCTTCTTTAAAGTGCACTTAGTTACATGTAATCAGTATCATTACCAGGATCTTTTGCAGAATTATTATTTATGGTAATTACTAGGCCTAGGACCCTGTGTTTGAGCCAGACCTCAGGTGAAAAGTGCCTTCAAAATGTAACTGTTCACGCAGAGGCAGCCTGAGGCTGAGCTCCGAAGGGCTGGCTAGCCTGGCCGTATTCTGCCTGAGGGAGAGGGCAACGGTTTAAATCTGCTATGATGAAAAGCTCCTCCATGCCAAGTAAGACAGTAAAAGGAGGAAATCAGATCAGGTTTCAGGGGGAGTTATCACACTCCTCTGTACAAATTTGTATCTAAAACTGCGAACTGAGGAGCACGTTAAAACCCAACACACAGGATGATCGGAAAGGTACCTCTGCCCCCCATGCCTCCTCATTACCCTCTCCATCTTGCTTTTTATGACAGTCAGTTTTACCCTCAGAAATTCCTTAAAAACCAGCTCCCCCATAAAACTTTTGCATTTGGATAAAAGACATCCATAAGGGATGTTCTTCACGTCCCGGAGCGGCTGTTTTTCACCTCTGCTATTAGGCTTAGGATGATGAAAGTGTTTCCACATTCATTTGCTGGCTATCATGCTGCTGGGTGGTGGGGGATTTTGCCAGGAGAACCACCACCTTGTGTTTTATGGTCAAGCAGAACAGTGTTACAGGAGGATGGAAGAGTTTCTTCCCTAAATAGCCAAAGTGCAAACTTCCATCTTCAGCAGTCCTTTTCCTCCTCTAGACCCTCATTTGAGAGTCCCTGCCCAGCTCAAGAACAAGCAGATATTTTTCTTTATAGCCAGTGTGATGTTTAATCCCACAACAGGCAACAATCTGGGAAATCTCCATGCAGCTGTCACCTTGTGAAGGTATTTATTCCCCTGGATGTGTAAGGAAATGCAGGTGATATTAATTTTAGGTTTTACAGCATCTCTAGCCTAGTGATCTTCAGGGATGGATTCTCCAGTGTAACACGGGAAAAAGAAATGGGAAATACAACATCCAAATTTCAGACATATAGCTCGAAAGACGAGGGTCTGCTATCAGATCGTGGTTTCAGGTGTGGAAGTCATCCGGTATTTTCCTTCAGTTATGTGTGCGGAGACCTACCGTGCTTTGGACATCTAATCTTCAGGATCAACTCACTAGCTGCAAGGCCCATGTGACCTCAGTGAAACCTGCAGATAATTGGTTCCTGGTTAAGACTGCGCTGAAAATGCAGCTCTCCTGATTTTGCTCGGTACGCACTTATCGAAAGCCGTCGTGTGCATTCTCGCGTTGCCCGAGGAAGAGATGCTGCCCATGACTGTCTTAAGGCACAACCAGCCTTGAAGAACACGGGGGCCCTTCTCATCGTAGGACTTTGCAATCCCATCCTGCTGCCGGGAAGGCCTTATGGTTGAACTTGATGATCTTGAAGGTCTTTTCTAACCATAATAATTCTGTGGCTGTCAGTTGTTCCCACACTCAGACCTGGAGGAGAGGCAGCATTGCACAGTGCAGGTTTGGCTAAACAGAGTGTCAGCAAAATAGTTTGTTTTTCCATGGATTTGACACAGCAAATTGCCGAGAATAACGAATGTAGAGCACCCTCCTTCTTGTCAGCGCGCTGCATGGTAGACCACGGCCAAGAACCTGCTCTCCTAGCAGTGGTGGCAACGTCACACAAACTATTATCAGTAGCCCTCCACGCTGGGCCCACTAAAATCAATTTATCGCCTGAACTATTTGGCTCGTAAAAGGATAGTTTCCTCTTTTTCTTTTACCTTCATAACCAAGGTTATCTGCTCAAGAATATATGAAGTAAATGAGGTTGCTTGGCTTATGGTTACAAATAGATCTCGCTTTTTTGACTTGCAAAATGAATTCCACTGTGACTTCGATAAAACTTAAGTATGCTAATGTTCAGTCAACCAGTTGTCTATTTATTTCTGTTTATGCCAGCATACCCATTAGCAACTTTTTCTTGTTTTCTTTGAGAATATTAAATGGCTCAAACATATTCTAAAAATTAGTTGATTAGCTTGTTAGGGCACATTTCCACTGCTAGCTCCTTCTGTAGCAAAAGAGAAAATGAAGGTAATTTTGTTTGCAAGGAACGTATGATTGGAAGCTGACTGTTGAAAGATGTGCCATGTCAATGTAATGAGGGAGTGTAATATCTTAGTTTGCATCAATATGGAAATAACTGTGCAGTTTGACAGACCTGATGCTAAAGGCAGCACCAGAGCACTCATTATGCATTCAGCCTCTGATTATGAAAAATAGTGTGTTTTCTTTTAAAGAGGAATACACATTATCAATCAAAACTGCACCAATTATTTCCAAACGGGATCACAGCTAAACAGGCGTGGGGTCTCTTCAAATATAACTGCACCTGAGAAAACAGACACATATCAAAGTATATGATAGTTTAATTTCATGACAGTTGAATTAATTAGGCAATATAAAACCTTGCTTTCCTATTGGCCCGAGGCCCCAAATGTTGTGCTAGGCTGGTGCCACAAGTTGGAACCACTTTTCTGTACCAAGTCATGTCGTTAGTTAAGAGTCTGGGGTCACGAGAGCTTCTGCTCCTCCTTGCCATGTCAGGAGGTCCTGCTAAGCTGGACCGCAGAGTCCTCTCATGGCCAAGTCCCTGCTGCGACAGGCCGGCAGCCCCCACGGGTGCTCCCATCTCCAGATCTGCATCACTGTTCCCACCCTACCCACCTTCTGCAGGCCGAGCGCCTGAGCGGGAACTGCAGAAGAGGAGTGTTGCCCTCTCATGGTGCAGCTCCATGGGCAACACTCGGTTCAGCCCATGTTGTCAGCGTGACTATCGCGACGCTGCTGCTAGACAAGGACCAGGGGACCTTTGCTCTGTGCGGGAAGACCAACCCTCTCCCCAAAGGCAAGCGATGGGCGCCAGCGGGCTCCTTCCCGCCGCACCCGGAATCCGTCGCCGGCTGAAGGGTGCTCAGCTCCGCAGCCTGCAGCTGAGCCTTGCACCGGCCCCGCTGGCATCCCTCGGTCAGCACGGAAACGGCCCCGGCTCACAGGGAGCGGCTCTTTCCATTCGCACACGCAGGGGACCACCCCTTTGAAGGCAGCCGGCAGCTGTAATTGGGAGCAGGTTAACAAAACACAAACTGTGAGACGTCTAAAAGCGGGCAGTGCAGCCCTGAGCATGTTTTCTCTCTTTTTTGTTTGGTCTTCATTTGTCAGCAGGAATTGAGGTCATGGAATCACAGTTTGGGGCAAGAGTACACTTTATCTGTCCTGGCACATTTTTTTTTTTCTATATATATATAAACACTTTTTTCTCTTGTGCTGCTTACAGTAATGTTTGCGTGGTCTCTTGATCTTCCCAAGCTTCAGCTCAGAGTATGTCACGATATCTCCACTTGACAAGCAGTTAAGGCCCTTGCTCCCATCCTTTTACTAGTCACCCAAGTCTCAGCAATACCTTGGCACAAGGTACACAACAACACCCTGTTACTGTCATCCCTATAGTCCCCAGCACACTGTGTTTACCCTTGGCCTGCAGTAGTTCTAGCAGTACTATGATAAAGAAGGCGATTCTCTCATACTTTCAGTAAATACGTTCCTTAAAATGCAGGCTCAAGCTGCATTTAACCATGCTAACAGGAAGGTCATCATGCTGTTATTGCACATAGAAAGAAAGATAAGAGGATAATGGCAAAGTCAGTGGAAAACATATATGAGCACAGGTATTTATCTGAAATAAACAGCAAGAGCAGGGGCTGGAAATACTGCTGTTTCCTTTTTAAAATGGTGTGGCTTTTTGCAAGTGGGAGTCAGAGAGTAAAGGCTGAACATTAGTGCTCTGAGGATGTGCCTGTAACATTTACATGCAATATCTTGCAAGGGAGAAGCAGAGCCATTTTTCAGGGGTTTAAGCATGGAGCCGGCAGTAGCATTTGACTCAGAAACTTTACTAGCTTTCTCTCCATTCCCTTTCCATTCCATCAGTTTGTCCCCAAAGAGATGTATAAATGAAAGCTCTTGTTTTCGTAAATAGGAAAAGTCAGTTGATCATGTAGGATTTCAGTCTGGTTTTGCATTCTGAGGTCTCTAATGTCAAGTTGTCTGTAATTTGTACTGAACCAGAAGCAAAATACTGCTGTGCTGTCACTGGAGTGTCAATGACTTCTCTGCAGAACTGAATCTCTGTGACATTTACACATCCTAAGGACCTGTCTGAGCTTTGCATTCCACTGAGATGATGCAGGAATAACAGTTTCTTGAGGCTTCAAATTGAAGCTCTTCTGGCATTTTGCAGCTATGGCAAGGAATAGAAACGATAACTTGTAACTGACCTTCTGTTCCGTTTCTTGGGAAAATACATGCTTCTTATAAATGTAGGATATAAAGGACTGCAGGCTTCCTAGAATTATATACGTTATCATAGAATTAAAATAGATTCTCTTTTGGTGAATGCATTTTCGCTAGTTATTTGAAGAAAATAAAGGTGTATAATTTCTAAAGAGGCAACTCTCAGGTCTAGTTTTCTATGAGAAGAAGCGTGAGAAACCACCCGAACACATTAGTTCTTTGTTAGCAAGGTACAAATAAATACAGTCTTTAAAAATAACAGAATGCAAATCAAAGCAGCCACAACTTTCACGAAGAAATTCCCCTAAGAAATCCTAGTAAAATTCACCGAGAACAGGACTGCATAGATTTGTTGAAAGAAAACAAAAGAGCCTTCTAGCTTGCTTATCTCATGGAAAAGAATGCCACCTAATAAACAAAAGCTTCAATTAATACCTTTTTATTTTACTGTTAGCATAGAAATACATGTTGTTCACATGGCATTGCTGAGATGGTGAGGACTTCTTCTCACCGTCAATTCTTGCAGTTATACCTGCTCAAAGTGCTCCCCCATCACAGTCCATCTTGATCCCTTGCCATTCAATGAAGTTGCAGTCATTTACAGTACTTATGTATTGCAATAGTTTCTATGACAACAGATGATGATGTTAAGAATTTTGAGTTGGGTCTGTGAATAGGGAGATAAAGGCACTGAATTGCAGGGGGAAAGCTTTTCTTCCGAGCATTTAACTTAAATATCTGAGCTATTAATATTTACCAGCAAATGATTACAAACGTATGAAAAGTAAATATAGTCAAACTTAGTTTTATAGAAGCAAAAAGTGTCCCCCAAATCTTTTCTGCACCAAATTTGATTAGTTTCTGGGCTTCCCGTCTGAAGAGACCGGGCTCTGCTGCTGTTTTGCTTTGACTTGCGCAGCCAAATTCCTTGGCTGGTGCAAACCCGAGAGCTGATTCCTACCAGGTGAATGACCGGCCCTTTCCAGTTCGTCGAGAGAAAGGTATGAATGCTAAAAGCCTCAGAAATCTCACTTTATATGTGATTGAGATCAACTTAATATTGCTTCCAAAACCTCTCAGACATAAAAATACTAAGCAGCTTAGGGATGATAGCTTAAAAAACTTGGGATTAGAACTCCTTCATTTGCAGAAAAGCTTCCTACAGAGAGCTGAGAAAACCACTCTTCTCTTCCAGTTCCAGCCTGGTGTCCCCCCTGCGAGACATGCCTAACAGGACACCCCCTCAGTGAACGGCTCCGCTCCCCCTTTCCTACCACTAACTCACTTCGACTCCTGCCTGCTTTATCTCAACATAAAAAACTGCATTGCATCTTGCTGGGATGGTCCTGTTGTTTTGGGCAGTGCCTAAAAAAAGGCACTTGACCTTCAGCAAGCGCCCAGTATCTGATACTATGATATAAATAATCCATACCAGAAAACGTCTTCCTGAGGGGTGCATAAATGCAGTGATTGCAAGCAGATATCTGCTGCTCAAGCCTAGGTTGTGTAATTAATTCACTGTTATTTGGACATGGAGAATGAAAGCTGCATACCTCGTGTGATCCAAAAAGGCCATTAGAAGCCCATACTTAAGAAAATTTAAAGTTCCTGCCAATACCAAAGGCAGCAGCACATAGGGAGTGAGAAGAGCATTGTGGTTGGATTTACGGTTTGGACTCAATGATCTTGAAGGTCTTTTCCAACCATAATGATTCCATGATTCTATGGTTTCACGGCCAGATTTTTTGCATTCAGAAACCAATAACACTATTGCCTGCCAGGGCTAGCGGCAACCTCCGAGGTGCTCTGCTCCCACAGTCCCCCCCGTAGTCAAACCCCTTGGAAGCAGATGTGCAGAAAAAAAACACTCTGCTCTGGCCTGGAAAAGAGCAGAGCAACTCAGATACAAGGTGACGGAAGTAGAAGAAAGCAGGGATAATGCTGGGGACTATATGTAGTTCCTGGGAGGGGACCACAGGATTCCTTGCCTCAGACCTCTCAAAAAATATGTCTCACCTTGGTGCAAAAACTTTAATCTAGGATAGATTTAGTCTCTGAGTGTACCCAGCACTGGCATTTTTTATAACCTGGAATGGATCTGAAGGCAGAAATCCCAGGTCCTTATTTCCTTCAGCTCCGCAGTCATATTGCTTCTCTGGCTTGCTGCTCTGCTTAGGAGTAGGACAAAACTTACTGACAGCAGAATTTTTATGAAAGCAAATCTAGACAAGTCCAATTTTGTTATGGGCTAATCGAAGCTAAAGCATGTGCCAGCTTTGGTAACCTTCTCAAGCCTGCGCTTTATTTTCCACTAAATGTCAGCTCTGATGGACTAGCCTGCTCATCTGAAAGGGCAGGTTTTTGCTTCAATAAAAACAAACCTAGCTAAAAAGATAGACAGTACCTCAATAAAAGAAAAAAGTGAAAAAAAAAAAACAAAAAAAAAACCCTGCCATGAGCACGTGAAATGTTCAGTCTTAATTGGTAGGGCTACACAGCACATTTTTCTCGATGGCATATGCTAGCAGAGAATATTTGTTGTCAGGGGATTTTCAAGGTTATAAAGCACTTTAAAGGTGTTGGAGAGTGTGTAAATTAAGCTGCTACAGGTAGGTAATGTTCCCATGATGCGAGGACTAAATATGCTGGTGCTTTCAGGTAAAATTTTACCGCAGCACGGACTGCACACAGCGGGGGCAATTCTGTATTATTGCGAATCCAGTTGGCTCCGTTGGCTTCACTACTTAGATTTGCACTCTCTGGAGTTTGGGTGCAGAAATCCAGCCTTGAAATGAAACGTTCAGAGGAATCTAAAGAGCAAGGAGGTTGGCATGTTTTTCGGAAGAGAAGTCAGTGTTTTAGCCTTCCAGCTGCATGTTGCTGCTTCCAGAAGAACGTGACACCTCCCTGGGTACCAGCTCGCTTCCACGGGGCACCGAGCTGAGGACTTCTGGCAAGACAATGAACACACGTTGCTCCAGTACAGTCACACCTGGACACCAGGCAGCCAAATTCACAGTGCCTCTGCCACAATAAATTGTGAGGAAGGAACATTTAAGTGGCACGTTGTTTACCGGCCTGGGGCACGGGGGAAGCTGGAGTAAAGAACCTGATTCCCTCGTGTTGCTGGGATGAGTGAAATGGCAGGAGCCTACGGTGTTTTGCATTGGAGACAGAGCGTAAAGGACAGCAAGAAAGTGCAGTGCTGTGACTCGTATCCTTCTTGTCCACGGCGGTGGCACGCGCCCCGGCTCTCGGTCTTGACGCTGCAATCTTCAGCGTTCGGCTCCTCGTCTCCTCGCCAAGGCTCCCCGGTGCATAACCCGACCCGCTGGCAGCGGCGCCATGGGCGAGGGGGTTCGTGGAGGAAAGCGTGACGAGCTCCCGCTCACTTATTCCCTCTGGGCTCTCTCCATAGAAAAGCTGATGGAAAAAGAGTATTTAGGGAAATCTTGTAAGCATTAGCAGCATGACGGAGCTCTGCAGTCTTCGTGTAAATGTTATTCTGGGTTAAAAGCTCCTGATGAGTACGTTATAAACATAAGTGCGTCTGTGGGGATTGTTAACGCTTCCCGTGCCAAAGTAAAGAGTCCCTCATTACCGAGAAGGGGGGACTTGCAGCCTACTGTGCTGATATGTCCGCGCACGGTACCCGCTGCATTTTTGGGCACTGCAGCGTAATCTAAACCACAGGTAACTCTAAGATTGGTGATGAGGCAAAATACGTAGGCCTGTCCTAACGAAGAGCTCGGCTTTGCAGGCCCCGGGTGGTCACATCCCACGGCCCTGCCAGGCTCTCCGAAGAGCAGCTCTACTGGCCGCCACGACACCGGCTCCACGGGCTTCGGGTGGCATCAGATCACACTCCAACGGGCGCATTGTCACTGCAAGGCTGGAGGGGACCACCTGCCCAGGTCCTCGCCTGAAGGAATCCGCTCAAGGAGTGCATCGCTCAGGAACGAAAGCAGCTGGAAATGGAAATGCCTCCGATCCCTCCCACGGCCTGTGAGCTCGCGCGGCCTCGCTCGCTGCTCGCTGCGTTTTCACGACACACGCTGGCGCACGGACGTGAGGCTGGCGCCGGGCCCGTCCGCGGAGGAGGTGGCCGAGGAGGGCGCGATCCAGGCCGGAGCCGCTCCGTTGCTAGGAGCTGCACATCGCCTGGCAACTCGCAGCGCCGGGAGCCTCGCGGCCGCCCCGGCCCACGGCCGCCCTGCCGGGGTCCTGCTGGCCAACACGGCACCCTCCTGCTTCCCAGGCGCCGCCGTCGATGATGACCTCAGGGAAGCTCCATTGCTTTGCCACCTTTGTCGCACTATGCAATGGAGGCTGAGGGAAACGGGGAAGGACCGTGCCCGTCATGGTCATAACAAGTCAGGACTGCGTAGTCGTGGCATGCTGGAAAACAGAACACAGAATGGCTATCGCTTCCCTAAGGTCCTCGCAGCTTCTCTCACCTGCCACTTCTTATTTTCCACCCAAGACGCTACCGCTCTGTCAGCCCGGGGACAACCGGTGAAATCCTCAACCCGCCACAGCTTGTTGCGGCGTGCAACAGGTTCCCAGGGGTGTGTATTTTTAGTAATGCTGTAATATCGATTCCACACGTGTCTGTGAGCCCACTCAGTCTCTGTTAAAATCCCCAGCAACTACAAAGCCTTGGAGCTGCCCTTGTCCATGCTGATGAGGAGCAGGGAATTGTGAGGCTCTTGAAGCACCACTTGGACGGGACCCTGGAGTGCCATATGTGCATCAAAACACTTCACCAATATCTGGTTTTATGGCAACCAAATTAGAAATATTCAGCTGGAGTGAATGGTAGAAGAGGGAACAGTTCCCAAATTGCTATGCACTCCTTTTTCTTTTCTTTTTTTTTTTTTTTTTTTGACTCTTTTTAACCAGATCGGAGTCCTTCCCTCTGCCCGTTTCCTTTTTGTGGGGGTGGAGGAAAACAAGGAAGGATTAGGATTAATTTTTCTGACAACAAAGGATCAGACTCAACGACCATCTTTTTTTTTTTTTTATTTCAACTTAGGAAACTACATTAACACATTTATTCATAGATCAAAGAGAGACAAGACAGGGCTCTTGTCTTTTTTTTTTTTTTTTTTTCCCCACAAACCAATTCTATGGAGTTTACTTGTGTTGATACTAATGAGGTAACTTCAGCACTGATTTCAAATTATTAGTGCTCTCTCTAGAGCAAGCTGACGATCTCTGGCCACTGTAAAACATTATTCCCAGGCCAGGTGTTGGGCTTTCGGCCAAAATGTTGTGTTTTTCCCAACACTGCACTACAAAGGGCCTCAATGATGATAGGAAAGATATACTTCCTTTAGTGATCAGAGATAATTAACTCTTTATAGTTGCTCTTTTATTATTACTGAATCTTTGCCAAACTTCTGCATTGCTTTACCTAAGAAACGTACCTCATGTACCTACTGATAATATACAAATTACTTTTTTTCATTCATTAACTGTCAGGCCTTTTACTGGATTTTGGACTACTTTGTTGTAAAAAATGCTCAAAATTGGTCATTCTTTGTAACATAATTTTTCTTACCAAAACGGAGGAATTTAGAAAACAATATACAAAAAGTCAAGGCAAGTATGGCATGTATTTCATATAATTCCTAAGAAGCAGATTTTAAATAGTGCATGCTATTACATTCCCACAGCAATTAAAAGATTTACAGGTTCATTAATAATAATGTAATACCGCTGCTCATCTGTAAGTCTCCAAGAACACTATGAGGAGGGTAGCATCACTATCTCAGCATTGCAGAGGAGGACACCAGGTCACCAGTGGAGAAGATGACTTGCCCGGACAAAGCCGGGACTAGAGCAGTTGATTAATTTTCCAAAGAATTAACCCGATCCGTTATATTCGCAAACAGAACGGTCGGCTCCAAAGTGCCTTAGAAAGAATGTGACAAACCTACACGTTTAGTGTCAGTCTAGCTTTCCGGTGGGGTTTTACTGTAGGGTTGTGTGCATTAGCTGCTTGTCACCATTTCATATGCTCAACCACTGAATAAACTTACAGAGGCAAGTGCTGTTTTCTCAGAGGCCATTTTTAACATTTGCCTTTTGAAAGCTAGTGAAAAGCTACAGGAACTACTGTAGGGAAAAAAAACACACACTACACAGGAACGAGCCCGTGAAATGTTTATTTTCCTCAGCTCTGTGACCTTCTCTCTGAAAGGCACCGAGGGCCCTGCCTGGGTGTCATGCAGGAGCATTAGTGTCCCCGTAGCACTGAATTTACTCATCCCCAGGAACAGGATTGTGCCTCAAAGCCAACCCTGCCGCCAAGACCTGCCCAATCCACTTGCACAGTACTGCTGGGGACACTTACACAGCTGCCACCTCTTCTCTACATACCCTCCTAGAATGGGGACATCTCAGAAGTTGTGTACAGAGGAGAAGTGTGAATGAAATGGGAATGAGTACATGAAGTTCCTGGGGCCCCTCGCACTCATGCGCACTGTAATAGCAACCAGGCTTGAGAGCCAGGCTTGCCCCCAGCCCCACAAGGGCAGAGTGTGGCCCTGGTCTTGCTCAATGTCCCTCCTGGAGCACCTCCCACAAGGAAACGATTCCTGCTCTCCCAAACACTTCCTTCTCAAGAAGGATTATGCGATGTATCCTGAGCAACAAGATGTGTTGCATCAATATCCATTTTTGTTCTTCAACTTGGTATTTTCAGGGGTTTGTTTATCTAAATCTGCAGAGTTTTGAACTGAAGAGCAGATTGCTCAGTTCATACTATGCAACCAGGTGGAAAGATCTGCAGATTTGCCACTCAATCCAAACACACAAGGAAATGGGGAAAAAAAAAAACAGAAAAGATAAGTAGCATGCACAGCATTTGGGATTTGCTTTTCTTTTGAAGCTGCATCTGAACACAGACAAAACCCCATAATCTTCCCAGATCCAGGCTACAGGATTTTAATCGGGATTTCTGGCTGATAGCAATTAAAAGCTGACAGCACAGAAGTATTTTATTAAAGGAATGATTGCTTTAATGAAATTCAACTGAAGCATGGCCTCCAGATTGGAGCTGGTCACATGTGTAAAGTGCAGGGACTAGCTTAGTTACACAAGATCACAAAGGAAGTTAATAGAACTGGGAAACACATTCAGTGTCTTTTTCATTCTCGGCTCTTTGTTCTACCCATTAGTATACACTGACTCCCTTTGGTAAGATCCTTTGTATTTCCAACTTATCAGGGTCTCATAAATGAAAGTCATGTGCTTTTATCTACTCGTTCCCTTTAATAAGTGTCACAAACATTCAGCGTGATTGATTAACCGGTAACAAGAAAGAGACAAAGTAGGAATATGCATATTAGCATATTTTTCTTTGCTCAAAGAAATGCTTTTTATATGTACGCAGCACTTATAATATATTATGCTGCCAAAAGTGTTAAACAAAGGAGAAAGTGAATTACAGCACAAAACACAGTGACAAGGCCAAATTTATCGTTGGTGTCACTCAGCGATGGCAGCAGAGTTAAACCAGAGATGAAATAGGCTCCCTTCGTGTACATGCAACACACCAGTAAGCACGGAGGGAGAGTCATAGATTTCACAGACAGAAGGGACCGTTATGATCCTATCATCTGACTTCTTGCACAAACACAGGCTAGAAAATGTTACCCATTCCCCCATCGTGCACACAGACATGAGACTGAAGGACTTTGTTCCTTTTGCAATGGCAGAGGAGTTGCTTTGGTACCACTATGGAAGGATGTTGAGTTCCTATAGACTGTGCTAAGCATCCTCTGCTACGTCCCAACAGTGGTGGGGTATTTATTCTGTGTCTATCACTGTAGGGTCTGCAGGTAGATGAGGCCTCGTCGAAAACAGTCTGTGAGAGTTTCCACTTCAAGGTTTTTGCCCATAACACAAGTATTCTGGTTTTGCCATATGTTGAATCTTGAGGTTAACTTTGGCTGAGATAAGATATATTCAGAGTCATTCTAGGTGGATCTGGAAGATGAATTCCTTATGTCATACCTGCCCTAGACAGGAACGACTCTTTCATGAAGATGTTAATAAAGAAGCTACCAGTAATTAGCATGGCCACAGGAAAAACTAGCTGAACCCAAGGAATATTATGCATATGGCAGTCAAGGCAAAAGTATATATTACTTAATACATCATTAACTGTATATAACAACAACAAAAACAAAACAATCTTTCAGAGGGCCATGCACATATGCAGGATTATCTGTAGGCTACTGGTAGCAGAAATCAGGAACAGATTATTTGAAATGAGGAGTGTCTACCATTTCAGCTCCAGGCCAGGTGGACATGGATGACCTAAAAAGATATATTTAGCAATGAATACTTCAGACTGCAGTGCATTATGTGTATCCAGTTACTAGCTGTTAATCATGTCTCCTTCCCCCAAATTGGCCAACCAAAAGGACACCTGGCAATTCTGGAACATTCCTATTAGATTACTAATATCAATATTAAGTGAAAGAGCTTGAAGAATGTCACATTAGTTTCTGATGGCTCCCTTCCGCCATACTTCTGGCCAGCAAGCTTTGGCAGATGTGACTCCATTCTGTCCAAATGTAATTCAGTGTTTAAGAATGTGCTCACTTTCCTGGGACCATCTGTTTACTTTTCTGCTGAAGGAACTCCAGCCTCTTTGGCAACCTCATTGTATTGTACTCAATAAATCCTGACATGTAGCAAATTTTTTTGGCAGATCTTGAATCTGAATGCCATCCAAATTGTTCATTATTGATATTAAAACCGATTTGTGCATCACCAGCCATTAAAGGAATGTACTAAATATCTCCATGAATGAGAAACTGAGTAGTCCATCAGAACACATTTATCAACACCAACATTACAGTGAAAAAACAGTTGTATAGCTTTTCCTGCTATGGTAAAACCTCACCTCTCAGAGCAGTTATTCCTTCTCTTTTTGCAGGACCGAAAATGTACGAAGAGCTAATGTACAAATTCAAAAGGCAAAAGAAAGGTATCTGGTCCAGAGGCTGACTTGGGCCAAAATCCTGGCTGGAGAGTTAGCAGCATGGTCCAACACAGGCAGCGTGGAGCTGCAGGACTCTGGGCTCAGATGCAAACCCACTGTCTGACCAAGGCTTAGTCTCATTTTTTCTGCATGTGTTTGATTTCTTCTTAAAGTGGTTGTCTGGACAGTAGGATCTTCCAGGCATCCTTAAGCTTGTAAAATAGCTAACGTGAGTTTCCATTCCTTTTAGCTACTGCAGCCTAATATCCAGCATGGACAAAGGATATGAAGCTTTCAAGTTACCTAGGAGTATCTATGCAGAGCAGGTAGCCCATAGTGCTTTAGCTCACAGGGGCTAGGACCCAGTTGAATTTTCTAGGCTTTACTGTATTTAAAAATAATGATGTATATTTTCTATATTTGTAGAATGTATACACATGCCATCTTTAATTAAAATTGAATAATTTTCTAGATAAGAAAATTGGTGTAAAATTAAGTTCACTAGACTCAAGGATCCGTTTTCACTGGAGCTTTGCATAAGCACTGTAGGCCTATTGGGCTTCCACTGCTGCTGGCACAGCAAAAGCCAGCATTCAAATGTCCATCATTCGTTTCACATGATGTTTCCCAGGAACTTGCAGAAGCTTTGGGAAAACCTAATCACTAGATCTTCCATAAGGAACAGAGCACATTTTTTATAAGAAAAGAAAGTCTATAATTAGCCTGACATACCATGTTGACAGGAAGTATTCTGCTGAAATTTCTTCATCTTTCCTTATTCCTTTCAATTCCGGTAACTATTAAAAATTTAGATCTGTTGTATTTGCCCTATATGATACCTTAGGCATTCACTGTGCCTGTATCGTACCTATATTGTACAGTCCTATACAAGTAGTTGGGTTCAAAATCAGCTGACCTCAGAAAGAGCATCCTCACCTTGATTCCAGCCTTTGCTTTGCGACAGGTGACTCGCAGAGCCGGTGTTTCCATTCCTCGGTTCGTGGAAGGAGATGCTTGCTCAGGGGCTTGCTAAACTTTTGAACTTCTCTATACTCTCCAGACACACTTGCAGATTCCTCCCCGGCCAATTTAATGCTGGTGAAAGACTGCAGACTGATAGCTCTGGAAGCCGCTGGCTGTTTTCACACGCAGGTGATTTATTCAGTGGGATGGATGCTTCCTCCTGCGCCGAGAACACTCCAGCTCCAAGAGCGGCCAGGCTTGGTCGGGATGGGAGCTTTGCCTCGGCACCAGCTCCGCACCAGCTCTCCCTGTCCACATCGGTGCCAGGCGGACCGCGGCTGTGGATTGGAGCGTGTAGACACCTCTCCACTACAAAATGGACTGCGGCTGCCAACATTTATAGATCTCTCTATTAACACCCCGGCCGTGCTACAAGGAGCACGCTGCCATTTCAGCGAGGAGCCTTCAAGTGACAAGTCAAAGCACAGGGGCTTCAAGGAAATGTGGGCTACAACGTATGACAAGGCAGCTGCACTTTTAATCATCCATCTTCTTTCAAATGATCCCTCTCCCTCCCGCAATGGGGTGGCTGGACAGCGGTGTATGGGAAAGCACTTACAGCTGGTTTGAGTTCCCTTCTGTTCCTTATCTACACCGGTACTTTCTATTGTTGCTGGTCTTCTGATTTGTCTCAATTTCATCAGACTGCAGGGCTTGCTAAAAGAATAGTTGATCACTATTTTAGTTGGGATTAATTAAAAAAAAAAAAAAACCTCATATCCTGCTCTGTTCTCCTGAAGCCTCTTCTGACCACTCCACAGCTGTAGAGGTGGACAAGACATTTATTCAACATTTTCCCCTTTACACAAATCAGCACAATGGGAACAAAACTGAAAGTTAAAGTTAATCAATTAATAACTAATTAGACAAGTCTTGTAGCCAAGAGTACATCATTAAGGTCAGATTCTGCTCCTGGTCATTCATTACAGTATGGAGTCTCATGGGCCCTCAGAGGACAAGGTATCACACAGGGTCTTTCATATCAGCTAGGTTCTGTTTTACATATTTATGGGAATCTTCTAATATAAACTGATGACTTTGTTAACCATCTTCTGCTGTCACTGTCTCCATTAATATGCTTACAATCTAGGATTGTATAATTGGCTAAGAGGACAACCTTGTGGATGTGGGGAAATCTGTATTTTATTTCCCACAAGATGCTGGATGAGGGATTTCCATGCCTTTGGATTTCCTTATGTAAATCTAGCAAATTCCTAACCTGTTCCTGGAATTTATGAGGCTTAATGGATGGGAAGTTTTACCTAATTAAGCAGAAGTGATTTGGTTGGGAGAAGAGGAGAGGCTCCCTTTGATTTGCACTCTGGTATTTAAACATGATCTTTTCCCTAAATGTTTCTGCTAAAACAGGTAAGGTTCCAGCATGGTCGGGAACATCCACGGTCCCAGGTATAATATCTTTGCAAGTCACTACATAATGCTGCAGTAGATAATTCTGACAGCTAGCTCCCGCAGGAAATAACAGCAATCACAAACCCGAACACCTTCCGCTAGCAGTACAAGATGTACTTCTGAACTTGCCTTCTCAGGCAGAAGGGCTCGGCAGCGTGTGTATTAGAAACAGAAACCAAACCTTTCCAAATAAAACATCTCGCTGCTTACACAGGGGAGGACAGGAGAGGGAAAGCATCTGAAAGATGTTAGTCATCTCTTTTAGCGCCCTGCTATTAAGTACATAAATACATGGCGGTGTGAACGGTACAAGCAAGGACATGCTCTCAAAGGCCCAACAGGGTTTGGGGCAGATGCCGATGGCTCGCTGGCCTGCATGTCTTT
The DNA here is from genome assembly GCA_013398735.1 of Nothocercus julius. Taxonomy (NCBI): domain Eukaryota; kingdom Metazoa; phylum Chordata; class Aves; order Tinamiformes; family Tinamidae; genus Nothocercus; species Nothocercus julius. Next base: position 2,380,857 of record VZSV01000093.1, on the reverse strand, counting down.
TCACAAATGGAGCCAGGCAGCATTTGCCCCGCTCAGAGATCACGGCAATCATTTCTTTGGAGCAAAGCTGCAGCTGCAATGTGCGCCAGATGGTACGAAAAGTACTGCAGTTCAATAGCACCTTCTATCTGTAAGATATCATCATTTGGTTGCTCCACTTTCTCTAGTGAAACATAACAACAAAATGGAACACAGATTATTTTTTTTTCTTTTTTTTTTTTTTGCCTGCAGGACATGAAAATCATTGATTTAGGACTATAATTTCTAATCGTAGAGTTATGGAAGCCGCTAAACTGCTGATCCCTAGAAGCTGGGAGCATTTTCCAAGCGACAGATGACTCTATACTTGCTTTGCTACTTGTTCTTTGTCTCTAAACATCCTCTGCTGGTCACTATTAGAGAGAAGATACCGGGCTACGTGAATCTTTGGTCTGAAGTAATATGCCAAGTGTTACAGCCTTTCAGGTGTATCTCACATTTCTTTTACTGGGAGACTTACGTACTGGAAGCAGACTGCACAGCAGTCTAAATCTCTACTAAATCTCTAACAAAGAAACCAAATTTAAATGATAGTTGGCAGCATCTTCTGAAAGGCCTCTCTCTTCTGTGAACACTATTTTTAATGTATCAGATGAGAGCGCTTCTGAGAGTAAAAATATCATCATCAGGACCTACTCCCTGTCTCCCTGTTCTTTTATTTCAAGGATCTGGAGGTTTTTTTTTTTTTCTCCAAACATATTTAATTTACAAATATTTACAGTGACTCAGATGCTGAAGTGGAATACAAAATAGTCCTTGCAAAATAATTGTCACTATATGTCAACAACACACGAACTTTCAATGGCTGTGATAACTCCCTAGGCTGTTTAAAGTGTATGTTTTGTACATACCCATTGGGAATTCAGACTGAGGGCACCTCTTAAAAAAACCCTCACCTATCCCAAAATCAGTTTTAGCTGAACAGGTCTTATATAGTCAAATTTTGACCCTAATAAACTGCTTTAGCTGTAGATCTCTTGCAACTAGAAGATTATTTGACCAACGAAACCTGAAATAGGTTTTAATTAATTCAGCAAATATTGAATCCTAGAACTCCTGTTGTTTAGAAAGTAAATTTCATGGGGCAGGGATTACCTTCATTTGTGTTAGACATTACACAAAATACACTGACTGCTTCAGCAGCAAGTAGGGCTCCAGACTGCCAATTACTGAACGCTGGTAGAATTCAGTGATTTCTTATCTGAGGATCTGGTCCAATTACATATCATGGATATACTGGTAAATATAATTAAGTTTGATTTTATTGTCATACAACATGATTACAAACTGTGTTAAAGGTCCTAAAGTGGCCCCACGTTGCTGTTTTTATTATTCACCCATCATGTTCTGTTGGAGTCCGTGGAGCCATGGGGCTTTTAGCGGAGCGCAGTGTGGTGCAGGCAGAGCAGCTTGCACTGCCAACAAGGGAGCGATGCGCTCGGCCTCTGCAGTCAAATGCTTTTCATTGCCCAGGTAGAGCCCAATTCCAGGTGCCCAGTTCCAAGTGGGCTGGTTAGGAGGGTCTTGGGCACCACCTGGGAGCAAAGCCTCAGTTTTGTGCTTCTGGAGCCACCCTTCCTCTTATCATTGCTATTGGTGTTGAGTGGCATGCGGAGGTCCGTCCATATGCCAAAAGGGTGGTCAATGGACAGGAAAGTAGGTGCAGGTCAGACCTGGAGACACTACAGCAAAACCAAGAGACAGCCCCTCCTCTGCTGGGGCCACCTCTCAGCTTGAAATATAAAACCTGAACTTCGCTCACGGCATGCCAGCTAACTTCAACAGGACTACTCGCTGACTTAAACTGCATGTCGGATCAGAGCTTCTGGAAATAAACTTGGAGAGAGCTGCCAGAGAGGTCTGGAAACTGCAAGACACTCACATGGTCCAGATAGGAGACATTTTGATTTGCATCACAAACATTTAATAGTTTACAAGGTGGTTCTCTAATGTGATGGCAAGACAGGAACAGGATTTAATTGTGGTATGAATTATCAGTGATGGATTTTGATATCCAAAGTGTTGGGTAAATGCAAGATACTAGTAAAATTCCTGTGTGTTAATTTTATCCCATGAATAGTTTCGAAGTGAATGTGAAGTTGAAGGCCCAGGGGAGGAACACTTTTCAAGGGTTAGAATAGGAACATCAGCTGGTGTCTCATCATTTCTTCCTTTTATATTTGTATCAGCCCTGAAAACTGATTACTGAAAATTATTTATTTAGGCAAAAGAGAAGAATCAGATCATAAAGACATACATCATAGACTGTGTTTTACAAATCATATGAAATCATGATACAGATGCCCACAGTAATATGTCCCCTATTAACACTTGAAGCAGAAATTACAGTCAGCTTGCCTTAGTTATTTTTCTTCTATCAAAAAATAATATAATTCTCAGATTTTGACATACTGGAATGGTGAACCATATGTATAATGCTATCAAAAAATAAAACATCACACAATATTGACATTTTGAGAGCAAAGATGGAATAGGGATTTCAACATTTCAATATGAATCACATTCTTCACTTTCGGGAAGGAAGTCCAATTCTAATTAATAACCGAAAGCCGAGCTTGCGTAGCGGTGCAAAGCAGGGCTTGCCGATGTAGCTACACCAGGAAGTTTCTTCTCCATCTCCCACAAGCCAAGGCAAGCTCAGCTCGAGCGGTCTCAGTGCCCTTGCTGCTTCTATTGGCACAGCCACATTGGTCAGGGCTAGCACATCTCCACAGTCCCAAAGTGCAGGTGCATTCACATTTCTTCTCCCAGAAAAGAAATTATATGACTTATCTTTCTTTAAAACAGTTAGTGGGAAATAATGCTGAGGTCGGGAAACATGGGCAAGGGAATTTCCATTATACAGCTACCCTCTTTATATGTTCCTGAGTGTTTTTTGCAACAACGTAGGAAAACTACAGGTCCATTTTAAGATCAAACTATCCTTTACTGTTTTAGGTGCACCGTTTGGTGATGGACAGACACCAGGAGCGAGATGTCGTGAAGTTTGTTGGGTTAATGGGAAAAGTAGCCTGCAGGATGGAGGTTTTTACACCGCCCTGTGCTGCAGGGTATCTCTGAGGTCAATGCCTGCACCCAGATGCTCTGGCGCGAATTTGGCAGCGTGCAGAGGGAACGACATCCTACGAGAGCACTGGCTTGTGGTGGCCGAACGCAGTGGCCTGGAGAGCTGCTTCTGGGAGGGCTCTCGTGCTGCCACTCTGCGCAGGAAGGGTCTTAATCCCCTCATGCTTGCCCTGCAATTTTCTGTACTTTGATATATATTCTTCCAAACATACAATTTTATTTGAAAAGGAGTTTAATTCAGGCTCAGATGTGTCAAGTTTTATTTTGAGAGCTTTTAATGTAGAGAAAAGCCTCTTTTAGTGAGAAAGAATTATAGTACAAAACCATCTCTGGGTTTCCGCTCTACAAATTAAACTGTTTCTAAGGCATACACAGATCAAGAATTGACATTTATTCCCCCACTATTACCTACATTAGATTTTCAAATGTTTGTTATTCACAATACCCCTGGACAGCCAACATCAAAATGTTCTGTTTGGAACGCTCATTCCTGGGGGGAATCTGCACGGCGGGATCGCAGCTTTCAGGACTGCCTGTGTGAGTGCTGAGTGGGGTCTCTGCACTGTCGTTTTCAGATGAGAAGGTTGCGCTACAAAAAAAAATCGAAGGCTTCTGTTAGTAGAAACAAAGTTAAGGGTGGCTGTGTGCCAAAAAAGATGAAGTTTATGAGTATAATACTCTAGTCCACATGAGACATTATATCAGTGGTGAGAAATTTATCGCAATCATCTCCCTATTTCCATTTCTGCCTTCTTTTTGGTGACATAATAGCGTAAAGAGGAAAGGTCACACCTTAATGCCAAGATGATTCATAACTTTAATACCAGAAGGAACAATTGACCTAAACAATCTTTGGCTAAACTTTATTTCCAGCAGTGCTTTCGGCCTGGATCTGAAGTCAAACAAATAGAGAAATACCCACCGCAGGCTCATGATGATACGTTCAGACTCCCCTACCTGAGCAAGGAGGTTGAGCTCTAGTTGAATGACTCCAGAGAGCCAAGACAGGGCTATCAAAAACCTGAACACAAATTGCCCTTCAACCACAGGCCGTGGAGATGCTCCCTGGCAGGCTGCGCTCCCTGCGGACAAGCCTGGCTGTAGCCATCGTTGCACGCACAGAGGTGAGTCTGGAAGTGAAGCGAAGATATGATGGTTTTCCTAAAGTGCAATACTGACAAAACCTTGGATTCACAGAAGGAATGAAACGAAGATCGAGGACAAAGCAACGGCATTTGTTGCTTTCAGGAAACTAGCTCTGCAGCCTTCTTGATGACTAAAGGGAATGTTCTTAAGCAATTCCTTTGCCTGCCCTTTTTTGTTGCCTCCAAAGGAAGACACAGAAGAAGCAAATGAGAGAGCAGAAGCAATGAGGGGCTTGATAGATCTGGGCCACTGCTGGTGTCCTAGAGCCAGAACAGGCTCAGAGAAGGGGCCTGGGTGTAGGCGTGTGCTGAGATACAGACCTAGCAGCGATGGATGGATCAGCGCTGACTCGGCTGAGAAGCATTAGGCTCAGTACTAAGTCTATCCGCAACATATTGATATCATCCAGAGGAGACTGAGCCAAGTTGTCACAGAAACTACTGCTTTAAAAAACCAGTCACTGTGTCACAGCATGATAAACATATGCAGAGATTGATTTTGGCTGTGGACCAATAAATACGCACAGCCAATGAGCAGAGCTCTCGGTTGTAATGATTACAATTACGGCAGACTCCCCTTCTCCAGACTTCAGCGCAACGCGGGATAGCAGTGAAAATCTAATGGCTCTTGAAATATTTCGCTTAAAGACAATTTTGGTACTGCATATGAAAAGAAGTGAAAAGGGAAAGAAAAAACAACCAAATGGGCAAGTGAGTTGTCCTGGAGTGTATGCTGTAAGACAGAAACGGGTCGAAATATCTCAGAGGAAGCCCAAAGAAAATCAGGAATCTTGAGACTGGGAAGGAGCTTGACAACAGGCTGGAACAAAGGTCAGAAGTTTTTATTGTGTCCAGCAGCTCACATTTTAAGAGGCAGCTTGTCCCGCACTCCTGTGCTACCACTTGAATCCAATTACATCTGGCAGCAGCAAAGGCTGACAGACACGGCAGGTGTGACCAGTGCGGCCTTTGGGAAGCAGCCACCCATCCAAAGACCATCCCCGGTACCCAAACGGGCCCCTTTGGCAAACTCATCAAAGCCCCGAGCCTGCCTGCAGATTGGCTTTGGAGGCCTTTTTCTAGCACCAAATGGAGAGGTTTGCTGTGGCCGACGGAGCGGGCAGCCAGGTGTTTCTTACTGAGCCGCTGGTCACTGCTCCCGGAGCGAGCGGCTGTAGCACGCCGGAAAGTCACTTTGCGCCGTTTGCCCAAGAGCTCCTCCAGTTTTTCTGGCTCTTCCTGAACCCTTCCTCCCCTTTCCTCCTCATACAGAAGCTAAATAAAGTCCTGCGTGAGTTCTGAAAGGACAGAATGAGAGATAACATCTGTGTTTACATTACAGGGAATAAAGGGATCGAAGGGGTGGATATTCATCCTGCAGGACATAAACAAGACTTGGACTCCAGAAGAAAATTTAGCTTGGATAGAGCTAGCTATAAATGTCCTATGTGGATGTCTATGTACGCTCCTTGGAGGATCCTTGGTGCTTAGTAGCAACCTCTGCTCATATTTTGCACCCTGACGCACCGTGTCCATGCCTGCACCTGTGTCTGCATTGCTTGTGTGCCACAGTCTCCCTCTGCTTTGCAGTGTGAATGAGAATAGAGCAGACGGGGCAGTAACTCACACAGAAATTAGCAGCTTAACCCAGGTCCCAGGGGAAGCCTGGGGCAAAGGAAGCAAAGTTTTAAAGCCTGAGTCCTAACTCTGGCGTTGGCCTCTTTTCCTCTCCCTAAGTTATTAAGCCCAGGGAACATCCTGAACCTCTCTCGCAATGGCGTTTGCAAAGGAGGATTTTAATGTTTAAACAGTACTTGAGTTAAAAATATATTGAACAGTCCATTTACATTTTGGACAAAGTATGTTGAATTTTCCATGAAAATACTCCTATAGAGGCGAGATAAAATAAATGAAAAGACAGCTCTCCTTGTATTTCACATTTTTTTCTGTGGAACTAATATAGGATTAAAGGGGAAGCTGGTAGCTGGTAGCTGCAGGAACAAGTTTGAGCAATCACTTGTCACTTGTAGTTAGCACAGAAATGTATTATAACAAGATATTACTTGTAGAATTTCCACTATAAATCTTTTATTCATTCCAAGGAATCCCAGTCCAGGCATTTGCCATACTACATTGTCAAAAATAATGCCCAGCATAAATGGTGTTCGAGAGACCATGAACATCAGAGATAACAAGAGCACTAACACCTTATGGGCCTTAAAAACCCAGTGGTGGTATTTCTGGTCTCTCATTAAAAGTGAAATAAAAATATTGTTTAAGAATGACTTTTATGTTTAACTATTAAATGCAAGCATTGATTCTTTGCTTACTGTTTTTCCCACTTTTCTTCTTAAAAATTGCTGAGTGGATGTAAACAAGCAAGTAAATTTTTATGGTTCCATTCTGTGGCTGGGCAGGGGAATAAATGAAAGCTGAAGCAACCTGGCATCCTAAATGAGCAAGGGACCCTTAACATACCAAGCAGCATTAGGAGAAAGAGGAAAATGGTGGGTCGGAGTGAGAGGTGACATTTCCATGGGAGTCAGGAGGCAGTGGCATCTCCAGCGGAGCCCACAGAGAGTTTTGGGGAGGTTCGGGCTTTATTATTAACGAGGGGAATTACAGTACTTGGGGGTTGTGCCAAGGCAGCCTTCAGCACTTAAGCTTTACAAGTCCGTGCTGGCAGGACATCGACACCTTGGCTAATGTGCTGTGTCCCCTCGCCTTTTCCTGGAGCTTGTTCAGAAGATGCGGCTTAACAGGCCTTGGGAGCAAGGAGCCCTCCTGTCCTCCCTGTGCTGCAGCTCTCTTGCCTCCGCTTGGCAGCACATCCAGCTGCATCAGGAGGGGGACGTGGCCACAGCTGGCTCAGCAGAGCTCCTAACGGAGGCAAGTTTGGGAAGGAGCTTCTGCTGAAACATCTTATTTCCCAAACAGGCCAGTGCTGAGGTCACCTCTTGGAGATGGTCCCCTCCTTCCTCTCCACCTCGTCTTTAACCATCCCAACCCCTTTTCTACCAAGGCATCCCTCAGCTTTGGGCTTTTATTCATTTGCTCATTCTCTCTTTCCCTGCCTTCCAAAGACCATGTGGGTAGCAAATGCAATTTTTTTTCTATCTTACCAGAATTTCATGAGAACAGAGAGGTTTCCCAGGCTAGTTTCTCTTCCACATCCCTCAACAGAAGCAGGGAATGTGTTTCCTTCCACTATAGGAAATGGAGAACAAACTGGAGGGGGGGAAATGGAAGAAGACCTCAATGCTGGAGCTAGGAGAAGCAGAAAGAACCAGATTCTCCTCCTGCAAATCACAGCTCTCCACAGAGATAGGAGAGCTGAGGATGTGACCGTGCACTTTTGTTTCATCGGATCTTTAAAGGAGACAGTGGCATCGGCATTTTTACTGCACGGAATCTGCAGTTGCTTCCTGAACTTGTGCACAGCGAATGAGTTACGCAGGTTCAAACCCCTGTGAGCCACTGCATAACCCCCTATTTCCTATGTGTATCAAAAAAAATTATTTTGCAAATGTCTGAAATAATATTTTTAATTAGGGCTATATATCACGTGCCCCACGTAGAAAGCTTGCTGCCACGTTTCCAAGAGTTATTGCTTTCACTACAGAGCCCATTCGAAAGGGAAAATTATAATTGAAAAGGGAAAATTATAACTGATCAAATTTTCAACAAACCCCTAAAAATAGCTTGTCTAAAGCCATAATGTCAAAATGATAAAGTCCAAACTCTCAGGTTCTCCAAGAGCTAAGAGCAGGACTGTGCCCCATTAGAAGTCTGGGCTTTTCCCATTAATTTTCCAGTGGGATAAAAGCCTTATTTCTGACTAGAGAGGCTTGCAGGGGAACTGAGGTGAAGCATTTCTCTGATTCAGAGCAAAACACGGCTAAACACCAAGCAATATATTGGTGTTTGGGGAACAAGATTTAGCAGTAAGCAGCAGATGTTGGTCAACAAGATGTTTTTTGGTAGGAATTTGAGCTGTGGGAAGGCTGGAGAACCCTGGCACAGATGGATTTGCAAATACCACACAGGGGATTTGGTTAAAAGTGCGAGAGAATTACGCTTTATTATACTGCACTTCAGTTTATCATACCGGCACTATATTGCCTATTTAGAGGTCTATTTTGGGTGGAAGAAGGCCTCTACTGTTAGGCAGACATTACTGATCCTCACTTTCTTTGCAGTCAGTATAATAAGCCACCAGTGCTAAACAGTGACCTCATGCTTTGGAGTTGGTCTTATAGTGTTCACCAAAACAAGTAAATCTCCTGATAGTCAGTGGAAACTTTGCTTGAGCACAATTTTTTTCTAAATACAAGGTATTTATCAGCAGCAGAAACACTATTTGGATCATACAGTCTGTGCACACTGCTAAAATTTGTATCAATCAGCAGAGTCATTAAATCCTACATTGTCCTTTCCCTAATTCACTGTTGGATTAAATGCTTCAATTAATAATAAATATTAGCAGTTTATTAGATTAATAGTACCACCACTACATTAGTGTATGTGGTTGCACAGAGACAGAAATGAAGCAATAGTTTCCCACTACATCATTTCTAGCCGTGCGGGGTGCCATGTGTTGTTGTTCTGCTGCGCTCATCTCTTCCTTACAGAAACCAAAGCCAAGCCCTTCAGCTTCACCTGCCACTTCTAGTTATTCAGCACTGGCCCCAGGACTTCGACTGAAACCGGGAACCAGTCAGCACTCTGAGCAAAGCCACTGAGCTCAGTGGGGATGCAGGAGGGGAGCCAGCACAGACTTTGACCCATTTATTTGAGAAAATTACCCCTGGACCACGAGCTAATCCTCTCCAATAAGCCTGGCAATGGGCAGGAGGAAGCACCGGATTAGTGAACCGGGTCCTGCTGAAGGGATTGATACGTAGCAGCTGGAGGAGCTCTGTTATCCCACGCTTAAAACGCGGCTGTGATAACGTGCCAAATTGTTGCATCTGTACATGATCTGTTTTCATCTATAAAACGGATTGCAAAATGTTCTAATTTTAGAAGGCCGGGAAAGAATCAGCTAAGGGAAAAGGCAGTTACACTGTCCAGCAAACTACTGCTAATGTTAATCTGTTATTTGTCAAGCAGCCATCTACGCTGTAAGCATGTGTACCGTTCTGCAGCGACGTGGCCTCGCTGGTAGGCGGATGGGGAGGTGCTGGTCAAAGGACTGGACTCTGTTCCCGGCTCCATCCCTAGCTGGACAGTTTCTCACTCCTTCATCCTCTCCAGACCTGATCTTTCCTTATAATTCTCTACTTTTTCTGCCTCTCACTCATCTCATCCTGGTTTCTGCCTCAGTTTCCCTCTATAAAAGCATCCATACATATATTTTTCCATCTATAAAAGCAGGATAACAATACTCTTGGTAAAATGATTTCGGATGGAAAGCGCTGCCGAAGACTCAGGGCGAAGCCTTTGCCCTCTCCTGACGTTTGAGACATTTGATTTCCAAGACGGGAGCAGGGCAGAAGGCCACAGCATGGTCTGGGCACAGCAGGGGTTGGGAAGAACAAGTTTTCCCATCTCTTTGGAGTGCAAAGAGAGATCGATAATGATTTTCCTTATGAAATATCCACTGATGGGTATATTCTTACCCTCCCTGGATGAGAATAGCTGGGGGTGCTTAACTGAAGTCCTACGCACTATGGTGAGATAATTACAGTTGTACAGTAGTGGAGGCATTGCCAGTATCCCATAATTAATTTACAGACAGAGTATTTCCTCCTCCTTTCCATCCATTAAGTGTAGAGAAAATAAATGTTCTTAAGAGTTGGCAATTTCTCTTTAGTTTGCATATTCCTCCTAAATATGAACATTATGTTGTTTACTCATCTGTTAATGACAGCTGATTATCAAACCATAAATATACATGTATCTAATGGTTTGTGAATGTTAAACATCAGAATGTAATACATGTGGGTGTGCGCAGGAACCCAGCACGTAACAATTGCCATTAGCATCCCCGTGTCTGCAGCGGGGTCTGAATCCGTCAACTTGCCGGCTATAAGAAAGGGAGAAGAGCAGGTGCTGCTGTTCGTTTGCTGCCGTCAGTAAACAGATTATTTTTGATTTGGCTGGAGGTGGCTCCTCTGCACGAGCCGGCGGGGTTGCTGCCTTTCGCTCGCTTCTGGAGGGCTGAAAACTTATTGGGATGAACAGAGCAGCTCTCCTTTTAGTTTTAAGCCTTATATCTCTTCCTGTCTGTGCTCCTGGTCACCAGGTAAAATGGAGAGAAATAAAAGGAGGCAGTCACTAGTTCAGAGTGAGCTCCCCAGCAGTCAGGCCTTTAACGCTAACATTTCCAAGGCGCCTTTCTGTGCTGCCAATTTATTCTTTCTTTCCTCCGTTCTCTCCAGCTCTCTTTTCCTTTTCTTGCTGTTATCTCGGCTAGGTTTTCTCTCGAACAAAGCTGTTTTCCCTCCTCCTAACCCGCTTTCTCTGTATGAGCCGGTGACTTTACTAACCTTAGCCCTGACTCCTAGGTCTTCTACTTCCCCTGCACTTAGGTTCTCCCAGCTGGCTCCTTTATTTCCTCTTTCCAGTGCTAAATCCTCCTTTTTCCCTTTGCCTTTGAAGCCACAGCCTGTGAACTACATGCTTCTCCTCTCTGCTTTCCTTCCTCCCCTCCTCTCAAATCTTGCCTGAATTCCCATGTTCAAGTGCACTTCTGTTATTCTGACCCTGGGAACTCCCAGGGTGTTGAAATCCTTCCTGATTTCTGGTATCTTCTTGCAGCAGTGACTTCTTTTTCGTCAGGCAGCCGACTTCTGCAAATGCTGCATCGCACCAGGCAGGGCCAAGGACCCGCAGCTTCCTCAGGTTTCTCTTGGAGTCAGGACAGGCCGGCAGCTTCCCATGTCCAAACCCCATCAGCAGCAGTGCTTAACATCCCATGGACCTGAGGATAAATGGGTAAGAACTGATAAGCCTGGGCTGTGTCTTGTTAACATGTTCAGATGATCTCTTTACTTTGCACAAGGCTCTTTAGATTTGGAAGTCTCATTTAAGGAGGATTTTCTTTTTCTTTTAAAGGTTGTATTGTCCTTACGTTCCATTTCATTAAAGCAGCAAGGTCCTGGGTGCACTGCCAATTTTGGCTTTGCTTTTGAAGGAACTAGAATAGGTTAGTCCATTTTTTGGACAGCTCATGAGGAACACAGGAAGCACACCTTGTCTCATGGGCAGCCTTTGGGACTACTCACCCAAGGTGGGATAAGCATTTTTCATAAGTGTCATTTTTATGATGCTCCGGGTTGTAGGAAACATTTAACCACATTGATCAAACCAAAGCACTGCTGTGATGTAATTCCCCCCCAAAAACAACACAAAAATCACTGCTCTTTTTAGCGATTGTGGATGAAGGGAATAAGGGGGCAGGTGAAGACGCAGGGCTGGCTCTTGGCATTCCCGCGCTTCCAGCATGCCGGCCAGGACAGCGAGCGCGGCGCTTTGCCTGCAGCCAGCCCCTTGGCGCGCGCAGGGCTCGGGCTGGGGTAGCAAACAGCCTCTCGCTTACAGTGTGCTGCTTTTCTACCCAGAACGAATCGAGGGAGCTTATCCAGGCGACGCGGGTCTGCTGAGTGGCACTGAGCGCCACCGGTGCCGGCTGAATCCCGGGAAAACATCTGCCATCCTCTCCAGGCTAGTTTTTATCGCATGAGTCCTGAGAGTTGCGTAACTGTAGCTGGATGGTTTAAAAGGGCTTTATAGTTTTATGAGAAGTTAATAACAGAGGTGTATATCGGTGTTAAGAACAGTCATAGCTCATGATTAATGCTGTTGGCAAGGGCAGGAGAGGAGCTGTGCGGTGGCAACGCAGCGGGTCCGGAGGAGCTGCCTGGGTCCTCCAAGCCTCCCGGCCCAGGTTTCCATGTCCTGCACTAGCCTAGTAGCAAAGTACAAACCTGGCTTTATTTTGGAGGAGTTCATCCTCTCAGCTGCTTTCAAAAGCTTCCTGGGAACGCAGAATTATTACATCTTTCCCTAGCTGAGGCCAGCAGAACTAATGCAGAGCTTTCACTGTTTTGCCTGGAAATGCCTTCATTTTGGCAGGCCTAGTTCTACATTTAAAACATAAACCAAAGACCCCAAAAGTCTTGACAAATGAAGACCATTTTTGTTTTCGGAATTTTCTCTTTGAAAGAAGCCTGGAAGTTTTCTGGCTTTGTCCAGAAATAAGCAAAGACAAACACGGAAATCTTTCAGAAGCAGAATTTTCACCGTCCACACGGGTCTAGGGGAGATTACATTTCATTTGGCTTCAGGTAGAGGCCAGGCTACTAATTAAATGGCAAATCTGCTTTAGCAGAGATAAAAATAAGCAAGCACTAGTGAGGAAAGGGGAATGGGGACCTAACAAAAGGGAAAGATGGGAAAGGGAGGAAGTCAATAACAGATAAATCCCAGTCCCAACACAAGTGCTAGAAAGACAATACTACGCTGTGCACGGAGAAGCTGGGGTTTATTAGCTGTTGATTAAGTCTTGCGAGCAGCAGGATAGTTGAGGAGAATGAATCAAAATACAAACCATCTCTCCTGTTTTCTTGGCAAATTTGATCTTCTCCATTAGGATTATCGGAGAGCTTATTCCCTGGATGTGGGCAGCAAGGCAGACTTCCAATGCCTTTCAATCGCCTTTCTGGCGGAGGCTGCCTGTTCTAATGCAACGTGACAGGGAGCCACAAACATAATCCTCAGCACCCAGTGGTCCTCGAGCGGAGCTGCTGCTCACGGAGTCCAGGGAGAAGAGCGGTGCTCCAGCTTTGCTCAAACTGGGATGCTCACAGCGCTGGTTTCTACGTGATGCCGTAGCTAAAACTTAGCATTGCTGCAGCCTGGACTTTGGCTACAGGTGGGTTATTCACACATTTAAAAAACAATCTGTTTCCAAGTTGCAAGAGATTACATATTCTTTTTCCTCAGCTGATTTTACTTTTCAGTGTAGGGATTTAGGAATACCCGTATTAGATCAGACCCTCAGATAATCTAATCTGATATACCTATTCCGGTGCGGCTAATAGATGATGCTTCGGAGGAAGAAAGCAGAAAGAAAACAAAACCACCACAATATATCTAGTTAATTGAACAGTTCTGTACATGGGGAGAAAAATTCCTTCCTGACATCCACAGGTGATGAGCGTATGCCCTGAAGCATGAGATACGATTACCCTTATCATTATCTTAGCTTGCATAGCAACAAATGTAATTAGTGGTCATAAAATTATCCTGTTGTTTGGGATTATCTATTTTTTTTAAAGCAACAGAGCCAAGCATGTCTCTGAGGTAACTTCATTTGAATAGGATGAATTTGGCCCATAAAGTCTACAATGTATCCTCAAGTATAAACAATAGAAAATAGAAAAGGCAAGAATTGAAAATACTTGGCTGTGGCCTCCTAAGGCTGCTATTTATCACATCCTTGGGCTGTTTCTTAAGAGGTTTTATTCAAACATCACAGTAGCACGATAAGCGGTGAAACAAACTGCTGGAAGTAATGAAAATAAGCAAAAGAAGAATAAGATTTCAGGAAGAAGCTAAATATGTACACTAAGCAACGTGCTGCGGCAATTGAAAGGCAAGCTCCTTCTCACCTCTCGCCGCATCTCAGGAGCACCCCGGTGGATTCCCAGTCACAGAAAGGGCATTAGAAAGACAGATGTGCAGCAAGAGAACCACTAAGCCAAAATGCTGCCAATTAGACAAAAGCTGAGCTAACGACATGAGTCACCTTCCGAGCCCATTCAACTGGCTGAGGTTCCTCTGCCAGAGCCCAAGCGAGAGGACCTGGGAGCAGCTGAAGGGCTCGTTCAGCCTGGGAGGAACCAACCCGTCAACCAGCTCAGCGACCTAAAGCCTATTGCACAAAGTTGGGCTATAGGGTGAGGCTCTTCCCCTCTCTATAAGGTCACACTACCCATGTCCTCAGCATGTTATGCCATATCATAGCCACTTTGCCTGGAATTATTGCTTTTATGTGTCCCGCACATTGCTGCAGTATCTGGACGTGCTAGCCACCAGGAATCTGCACGCCAGGCATTTTCCAAAGTCACACCTTTCACCTCCAAAGAACCTGAAATAATTTCTACCGGCATCGTGGCCTTGCTAAAGTAAAGCTGCCACCAGAGAGGAGTCACTCCATTCGTTACGGAGTCCCGCAGGGGTCGGTACTGGGCCCAGTGCTGTTCAACTTGTACACCAACGACTTGGACAATGGGACAGAGTGCACCCTGAACAAGTCTGCAGATGATACCAAACTGGGTGGACACCGACACTTCAGGGGGCTGTGCTGCCATTCAGAGGGACCTGGACGGGTTGGAGAGTTGGGCAGAGAGGAAGCTCATGAGGTTCAACAGGGACAAGTGCAGGGTCCCGCGCCTGGGGAGGAACAATCCCAAACGCCAGTACAGACTGGGGGTTGACCTGCTGGAAAGCAGCTCTGCAGAGAGGGATTTGGGAGTCCTGCTTGACACCAAGTTACCCATGAGGCAGCAATGAGCCCTCGTGGCCAAGAAGGCCAAGGGGATCCCGGCCTGCACCAGGAGGAGCGTTGCCAGCAAGGCTAGGGAGGGGATCCTGCCCCTCTGCCCAGCTCTGGGGAGGCCGCCCCTGGAGTACTGGGGGCAGTTCTGGGCTCCCCAGCACAAGAGGGACGTGGAGCTTCTAGAGAGGGTGCAGCGTAGAAGCCATGAAGATGATTAAGGGACTGGAGCAGCTGTTACAGGAGGAAAGACTAAGCGAGCTGGGACTGTTTAGCGAAGACTGAGAGGGGATCTGATCAATATGTATAAGTACTTTAGGGGTGAATGTAGGGAGGATGGGGCGAAACTCTTCTCGGTGGTGGCCAGTGACAGGACAAGGGGTAATGGGTACAAGCTGAAACACAGCAAGTTCCACCTCCATATGAGGAAGAGCTTCTTTCCTATGCGGGTGCCAGAGCCCTGGAAGAGGCTGCCCAGAGAGGTTGTGCAGTCTCCTTCTCTGGAGATCTTCCAAATCCACCTGGATGCCACCCTGTGTCCCGTGCTCTGGGTGTCCCTGCTGGGGCAGGGGCGTTGGACTAGATG
This sequence comes from Nothocercus julius, assembly GCA_013398735.1. Classification (NCBI taxonomy): domain Eukaryota; kingdom Metazoa; phylum Chordata; class Aves; order Tinamiformes; family Tinamidae; genus Nothocercus; species Nothocercus julius. The sequence goes on along the minus strand of VZSV01000093.1, from coordinate 2,365,496 downwards.
ACCTCCAGAGGTCCCTTCCAGCCTCAACCATTCTGTGATTCCGTGATTCTGTGATAATCCTGGAAAGCGCGGATACTGGATACTGCAGCAGGACTTTGCAGTCTGGCCTTGGAGGAACAGAGTCCTCTGCCTCTTTCAGCAGACCTGTGGTAGCACCGATGGTGTCTCTGCTGGTTCCTATCTCCCAGTGCCCCCGTTCCTGTTCGCTGTTACAGTCACAGTTGCCGCTGCAATTGCCATTCACGGGTGCATTTTCCGAGCCCCACTCAGATGGGGTGCGTTAGCCGCTGTAGGGGATGTTAAGTGGGCTATTCTGTGAAGGGTCTTTGAGAGCCCTCTCAGAGCTGTGTCATTTCCATTTGGGATATTTATGTCTGTGTATTTTCCATATTTCTAAAAGAAATGAGTTGGAAAGGACCAAATTAACGCTAAGGAAGACCAGCTGCACGCTGGGTGGGTTTTTACAGGGGTGCTCATTTCTGTCACTGTGCCTGCAAGGCCTCGGTGGTCATAGCTGTCTGTGCAGCTGGGATAAGGAGCTCAGCTTGTGAAATAATGTTATTTCAGCACCAAGGCAGCATGTAAAACTTTATAAGCCACTTAGCCTCGCCACGGGAAACATGGCAAGAAGTGACAGTGCGTGGGGCCGCTTTGGAATCTGAGCGGCAGAGCCATGGGCATAACAGAGGGGAGCACTTTTATGGCTCCTTGGAGGCTCCACGCTGACCTGCCAAGGTTAACGGCCTCTTGGAGGGAAGTCATTTTTTGTTGTCCTTAGGTGTCTTCTACTCCGGTGTCGGTCGTCTTCACAAAGACGTGGTCTGCAGATGGGAGGGGAGGGTGCTGCGAGCTGCTCCAGCGCCCAGCTCCCAGCCGAGAATGCGGGCACCTTGCACCCGAGAAAGCAAATGGTTGGTCACCATGGCTAAGAGTGAGAACAGGAAGGTGTGACCCCGGTGCACACTACGTGGCAGAGATCCCCAGGAGCAGGTATTCACTCGCATCTCCTTATTTTTAGGCCAGGTTTGGGAGCAGTGGCTTAAAACATTGGAGCATGTAGGCTGTCCTGGCCTGGAGATAAAGCGGCCAGCTGCCCTTGCTGGAGTGAATTTATGGGTGACAAGAGGCACTTTGCACCCAAGGGAGCCCTCCAACAAGTCTTGTCCACCGGAACTATGACTGTATGGATCAGCTCTTGGGAGCGGTGTGGGCTAGAGCTGGTGGGTGTCCTGCTGCTCCCCTCCATCCCTTCCTCGCGACGGGTAGGACCCTCCAGGCACTCGCTCTGGCACCCCAGGAACCTGCCCGAAGGTGACGAGTGTTGGGTTGGACCGTGGCTCTTCCACCTTCCCGCCCTTCCACGCGCACCCGGTGGCACCGCTGTTGGCTCTCACCAGGGAACACGTTTTAATGCCACCTGCTTCCCACGTGACAAGGGCTGGAGAACACTATGTTTCCAAGCCAGAGCCTTCTCATGGAGCAACAAATGCTCGTGGCACAAACTCTGCTGACAATTCTTGATGGATAGAAAATACAATATTTAGTCAGACTGCTGTAAGTTAAAACACAGCAGACAGTAAAAGGATGAAATTATACCCCAACAGACTTTTAAATGAGAAAATAGTCTGTGTTAGGGAACATTATTCATTTAAATAGCAGAAAGCTTATAATTTCAACGAGGCCACAATTTCCATAAAAAGCCTACATTTGGGGTATTTTTTCCCTCCTTTTTCCTCCTGCAGATCACGGTGAAAATGAATGAACCTTCCTGCTTACAGAGAAATTCATTTTTATTTTACTTTGCCTTTTTCATGTCAATTATGGAACACTTTGTTAAAATGATTACATAATTTTCGCGGAAGCTTGGTATTGCAGGCTGGAGGAGATAAACCCACTTAAATGTGACTAATGTACTCTCAAATTCCTGCCCAGAGCAGTTTCTCATCTAGACATCACTCACACCATCTTCCAAAACCCCTGCACAGAATCAGCGCAAATGTCAGGGACAAAAAAGCATCTTTCTCTGCTGAGGGAGGTACCACGTGAACTCTCTTTTTAGGCAGGGAGTCAGAGGTCACTCGCTGCTAAAAAACCCTGTATCCTCAGCCCTCATCTCGTCACTCGGTTCCTGTCTCGTGATAAGGTTACACTGAATGGTGCTGGCATCCTTCAAGGTTACTGTTCCAGAAAATATTTGCAAATAATTTGACGTGCTGTCAGCTAGCAGGCAGCAGTGAACTCATATAATTCAACATACTAATGTGGGTTTTCACGCCTAAAGCTATAAATAAGCTTGATATTCAAAAGTTTCTGTAATGTTTATTTAATAGCAATATTTTATAAATAAATCTTGATTATTCCATTGCACTCCAGTGGAGATCTTCTTACAATATAACAGTTATTTCTAACCTCAGGCCTCTTTCTCTGACCCCTCCCTGCCACCCACATCTCTGCTATAGAAATAAAAATGCTTCCTTCTCCAGCCCTCTCTTGGGCACCGGGAATTATGGCCATTGCAGCTCTTGCTTAGCGGCTCTCACTCTCCCTACCCCTTTATTTTGGCCGGATTGCTGGCGATTTTGTCTGAGTTGTGGCTGCACAGGGATGCCTGCAGAAGCTTTTAAAAATCCAACTCCCTCGGTGCAGGAATTTGTGAGAAAATGTTGCTTTGGCTCCGGCCTGGGCAGGGTTGGGATTCGGCAGGGCAGACCTCTGGCCGGCTGCGGTTCAGGGTTCCCTCCCTTCCCTTTGGCCCCAGGAGCAGCACGAGGCTGATGATGCCGGGATTCAGGTCGTGCTCAGAGCATCTCTTCCTGCCCCTTTTTGCTCAGCATTAGTTACTGTCTTCCACCTTCTGGACTATGGGAGCAGTGCAAAACCCACAGAAGCCAGTGGAAAAGAATCCAAGGTGCCGCATTAGGCATCGGCTCAGTGTTTTAGGAACCTTTGGAAGACTTTTTCCTGTGGCAGAGCAGTTGCCAGCAATTTTTTTTCCTCATCTTTCCATCAGAAAACAATTCATGAGAAGCTTTCCAATTCAAACGAAGCCTTTAATTGAAGGAATGCCTTCCCGGAGCTGCGCGGGCTCCGTCGTGGCACTGCTGGGACATTCTGTATTCTTAAACCGCCACAGTTCTCAGCTCATTGCTGCCAGTTCAGAATGCAGCTCTAGTGGTGAAAACCAGCAGTGTTTGATGACAAATCATTATCCTCAAGCAGGACCAAGCACATACACGCATTTTATGTTCTCTGCATATGTAAGCGTGCTTGAAAGGCTGCAGCCTCGTGAGTACCTGGTTCTCTGCACAGACATCTCTTTGCAGCGGCGAGTGGTGCAGGAAGAATTTCCCTGCTCCGTGTCGCTAAATGGAAACTCAAATCTCAGACCGCACAGTCGGAGACACAAGGATCTAAGGACATTTCCACGCAAGACATTTCTTGGCAAGAAAGCAGGAATAGCCGTAGCTAGAGGCTGTTCTGCGTAGGATCACGGAGCTCCCCCCAGATCCGGCTCGCCAGCCTGGAGGTCAGGACGAAGGGAAGTTGGCTGTAATTCAAGTGCCATGGAAATCAGTGACAGAAAGTGTGCGGAGCCAGGATACGAGCCCGGCACTCAGAGCCTTCTGCACCTCCAAGAACTACCCCCAAATGAGCAAACTCTGTTCTCGTCTAACAGGGCAAAAAGGAAGTGAGAAACCTCATCAATGAAGCAACTTCTTTGTGCTGCTCTCTGTGCAAATATTTGGATTACTGAAACGAATTTATGAAGCAATTACTTTTAATGCTATATGAGGAAATTAAGTACTCGTTGATTCGTGATTTATAATCTAAAGCTAAAAGATCATGAAAAAGCAAATATAACTTAATTAAATGCCCTTGCTACTATTGCAGACCTCACTCATAAAGTAAGTAAAACAAACCATTTTTAGAACGTAAATGAGTGCTGGTCCTTCTAGTGCAGAAGACTAATAATTTACTGGTTAAATATATTCAGGAAAGTTTAGCCACGTGAAAGATTTTTCCAGTGGCCTCTGGGTCTTAAAGGAAGGATAAAAACTAACTGGTGCATTTTCAAGGAATTCATTGTGCTGGGAATGATAGGAGCATTTGCTGTGAAAAGGGGAAAACAAAGGACTATTTCTGTTCTTTTTTATACTGGGAAAAAATATTAATATATTCATGGAGTAGAATATATTGTGAAAGGAGCGTGGCTTTATGGTCTCTCCATTGGCAACACACTTGTGATAATTCATTCCTGACACTGAGCCCATTAACCTGGGGAAATTTAATCTAATGCTATAGTAATGTTGCTATTTTTCCACTCTGAAGTGTAAATAATTTGAAAAAAACAACAATTTTTTTTGAATGTAACATTGCAAGTGATGTATTTAGTCAGGTAAGTAGTCAGTTTGACTCTTCCTTTGTATTGCAGAAACAAGCGGGTTGAATTAGGAGAAAAAAGGAGAGAAGAATAAAACCTTATAAGATAAATCACAGATGACCACTCTCTGTAGCAAAATATTTCAGGGAGGGAAACGGTGTGTGCACTCATGAAGACGTCTCGCCCTTTGGATCCATGAAAGGCTGCTGGGCGTGCACTTTTAGGACAGCTCTGATGCCACTTGAACATCACATGTTTCCCAACTACGGATGCAGATGAGGTGTTTGGAGAGCTCTGGCTTGTTTGGGGAGCTGCTTTGTGTCCCCTTCAAAGTGCTCCCAGGCTCAGGGCTCTGTAGGACCTGGTGTTGCCGTTGCTGTCCCGAGTGCTGCCTTCACCCTCCATCCATCCACACAACAACAAGTGGGCAGCCAACGACCCCTAAACCCAAAGGATCTGCCTCGTCACAGCCAGCGGCGTGGCCGGTATCGGGATGTACACCCAGGTCTCACGATGGGGCTCATAAGGGTCCAGAGACCCCATAAGGCTCCAAAGAGACACCAGCAATGGGGTCAGTTGAGCAGAGAGGACGGCCAGCAGCCACCTAATGTCCGTGCATGTTTTGTGCCAGCCGAACACGCACAAGACGGTACGTACAAAACACTCAGCCTCATTCAAACACTCACATTACTGGGAACTGGATTTCTCCCCACACACACATCAAAGTCCTTCACAAACAGAGGTGTGAATGGCACACAGAGGCCAAACACGGCCGTCTATATCTGAGACACGGGCAGCAGCTGCGATAACTTGTTGGAAAACATAGGCCCAGCTGCGAAAAGAGACATCAGAAACACACAACGTTCCCCTGAGACCCTGGGGCAGAGGAAGCATCCATCTTCTGAAAACCTCATTACTGTAGACTACAAGGGCTCGGGCACACAAACAACAAATTACATCAGGTGAGTAAGTTACCATACATCAGCCGGTCCGCGTGCACGCTCCGAGTCTACAGCAAATGCACCGTAAATTGAGTTAGCGCCGGTTTCAAACTTACCCCCAGCAACATGTTGCCTTTCAAAGGACATAGCTCAAGAGTGCCTAGGTGGACAGACACCCCAGGCGAGTGGATGTGCAGTAATGTGGTGGCAAGAGCCGCTCTGCTGCTATTCTGAGCCACACTCAGGCCCCACCGCAGGCCCCTCGGTGACAGACCCAAGCTGAGGAGCCCACAGCACCACAGGTCCTCTCTGTTTTCCATGGAAAAAGACAGGGCATTCCAGGGGATTCCGCATTTAGACATCTCCAGAGGAAATGCTGGACAGCGAGGGTATCCCACTACATTTTAAAATGTAATATAAATTATAAAATACGGGACAATCACTCTGTTCTCCTAATGTAGAGGGAACACGAAAAGCTGGGTGTTTCAAGCAATTTCTTTTTTAAACATACATAGTTTTAAAACAGTAATTTGGTTTCCAACTTAAAAAGCAAAACTACAGGATACTCCATAAAGTATTTTTCATCTTACCTTAATATATCAAGCCTCTAACACACATGAAAATAATCTAGCTGCAACAATAACTGTGAAGTCAATAGCAAATGGTTCTGCTCTCAGTGACTCCACATTTAGGTGACATATTACACAAGTCTGAACAGCTTTTTTGTTGCCCTTCAATATCCATTGCAACAACTGAATTCACACTCAATTTTGAGGCACACACCTCTGATGCGGAAGGATATGAATCCTACCCCTACAGCTTCAGAAAACTGAAGTGAAAGGTGCTGGTGCTTGGGTTTAGGAAAACACTTGTGTCTTAAAGCTGCACGTAGCTGTAAGGAGTCAGCCTTGCTGCTATGGACTGGCTGTATATTAGCATGTAGCAGTTCTCCAAGCGTTAGATCAAAAGGGAATGGAAGATACTAAGAGTCTTCTTGTTGACTTCAGTGTCAATAAGTAGCCATGGTGGCAGTCCTGATGTGGATGGGTAAGCAGCAAATTCCCATTCTGCTCTCAGGAGGGAAATCTTGGCTGCCATGTAAACCTGCAGCCCATATTGCACTGACTTTAATCTACCTTCCTTGGCCCCATTGAGTTCATAACAGTCCTTAAAGCTCTGTTCCTACCTAGGCAGAAGAATGGCACCATGTCTGGTACAGCAGGAGGTCTGTTAAACTGCATTTGTGCTCAGTTTGGAAAATATATAATCTCTTCCGTATTTCTTGGCCAAAACATTTGGTTAACCTGAACTCTTTTTTTTTTCTTTTTTTTTCCTGTTTGCTCTCATTTTGATGAATATCTAATATTAACTTACTCGGTGACGAACTAAAACAATTGAGTGCTTCCCGCATCTTGGCCAGCAAGCCAGAAAACTCCATTATTTACAGGCTCTATTCATGGCTTGTTTTTCACTCCGCTCATGGCCATCATACATCAGCCGCTCCTCTGCCTCGGTGCACGGTGCCTCTCACCTAGCGAATCCGAGCAGCCTCTCCTCACCTATTGTCTCTACCTCACACCTTCTTATTGCAATATTTCCATCATAACAACTACTTAACTTTGTGCGAGTGGTACGGGGACGATGCAGTACAACATTCATTTGCATTATGTTCCATGAAAAGTGGTTGCTATGAAAATTATCATGTCATAAACAGGAAGAGCATGGCTCAAGGTGAACAATATGCAGCAGAAGTGGATGTGTTCTTGAAACCTCTCTCTTTATTACTGCTGAAAGGTCAGGCACAAAAGCGTGTAATGTGCCGAACATAAAGGTGAAGTGCATTGTATCTTAAAATGACCCTAAACAATGGGAAGATAATGCTATATGTATAATAAAACAATAATCATATCTTACAGGACTCCAGAGACAAATGTTACCTATTTTCCTTTATCTGACAGTTACACACACACACACACACACAAAAAAGTAATAACAAAGATGTATGATAAGGCAGATTGACAACCTATTGTTAAGTGTATTGAGAGAGAACCACAAATGGGACTGAACAAAGGCACCTAAGACAAAGAGAAACAAATTACACCAAATTGGTAGAGAGAGGGAGGGCAGAAAGACTCATGGTATGGATATTCCAGTATGCCACAAACTTCCTTAGATACACAAGTACTCCTATGGGGTTCTCCAGAACTGGCTCATTCCTTGCTCCAAGTTTGCCATGGTTCAGCAAAGTTCAGCTCCAGGACTTGCATTCATTCTTAAGAATGAAGTACATCACAACTGCATCTGGCCCTCATCATTTAGTCCATTCCAGAATATCCGAGAGGTTTAAATGTGTCCTTTTAAAACAAAACTCTAGATGTTCTTCAAAGAGAGAGAAATTCTCTGAAAGTGGATTGGTTAATCCACAGACATTCAAATGTTATGGCAAAAAGAGCACAGCACTGATGGATAGTGGTATTACTAGTTCCTTGCAGGATGCAGGTGGAGCTGCATGCATCAACCTGTCGATAGTCCACATCCCCCAACTACAAAATTCTGCCTAAAGGAGTGATAACGGTCCAAACTCTATATTAACGGTTGCAACTCAGGTGGAAGATGGATCAATTCTTGTTTTAGAAGCGAAATGCGGTGCATGTGTAGGAAGGGCTACCCGCAGTGACAAGCAGGTCGGCACTTGGCACATGCCGAATGCTTGATCTGTTTGCCTGTTTCCAGAGGCTGAGTCGAGTGTCTGAATTCCGGAGTTTCTGAGTTCTGGACTTACTCCCTGCAGGGATGTCTCAGCGCCCCACAGGAACCTGCAGCCAAAGCCTTTAATCGAATACTGCCTGTTCCACAGCTACATCGTTCACCAAAGGATCGGTGCCAAAGCTGAGTGGCTTTAATTCCATGGCAAGATCAGGTTGAAAGTGAATTTGTGACAGAGTACGCAGACATCCTAAGGAAGCTATTAGGACCTGCGACCTTGAGATCAGTCTAGAGGTTCTTTGTGTGACCAGTTTGCCTGAGGGCAGCACGAGAACGTGCTCAGAAAGCTCGGTGCAGAGGGGCCTCTGACATACCAATCAGTGCTGCAGAGATTGATTTCAAGTGAAATAGCAGCAAAGGACACTCGTGTGCTAATAAAGCATGGCTGGAAGTGCAGGAAGACATCATGCACTGCAAAGGATGGGCTCCCTCATTTTGAAAGTTTCAGGCAGTCTTTCATCTATGTCCAAAACACAAAATTGGCCATAACTCTGCGTAGGTTATATATAGACCCCACTTTGTGACTCAAAGAGAGAGAGGAGAGTCTGTGGAAGTGGTGCTACCTGGACTAACAGGGAAGTGCATTTCATTGTGAATGGGCTGTCCATGGGCAGGAAAACTGTGGGCATCACTGGAGTAATCAGAGCTGGATTGGAGGTGCTTGTAAAAACACAGGACAAGTGATGAAAAAGGTTTGGTCAATTAACTGCTGGGTGCAAAAGATCATTAACCCACTTTTTTTGAGTCAATAGCTGCAAAACAACCAAATCACCAGTGCCGAACCCAGGTTGCTGCTCAGCAGCACAAGCGCGCGCTTAGCTGCAGCTCCACTGAGGGAAAAGGATGAACTGCAAAGCATGGGAATTACTAAGGAGACACGGGCAAGTGGGAAGGGCCATCGCTGTAACCCTATTTGATATCACTTGCTTCATGCGGAGCTATAAAAGAACGGATGGTCCATGGCTAAGCTTTGTCCAACGTTGGCCATGGCACCTCAAGTAGCTCCACCGCGTCATATTTCTCTGTTGTGACAGTATTCATTTTAGGCTGTGGCTGTGCTGCCACGAATCTTTGCTTAGTCCTGGACCTTCCAGCACATACTCTGGATCTGCCATAGGAGTGGGCACGTCATTGCATTTCTGTGGAAAGAGCCAAAGCAGATGATATGAAGTTCATGCTGGTTTTATGCTTTTTATGCCAACTTTACTGCAGCAGTGGGAGCACAGACAATACCTTATTCAGCAGAAAACCTTATGCTGTAATTTATCAAAAATTTTTCTGATAAATTTCAACCGTGAGAGTCAGTTTGTATTGAATCAGCACTCTGCATCATTTGCCTGTGGCATTTTGGATCCAATACCAGGACCCTTAATGCCAGATTTACTGTATTGATGAACCACATCCTCAGCTGCTGTCAAACAGAACAAAAGCAAGAGGTGAAGGCTTTATTTCAAGCATCTGCAGAATATACAGAGACAAAAAAAAAAGAACATTTGGACAGGAGAGAAGAAGCAAGGGAGCTGATGGCCTCTTCTGAAACATAAGAGTATTACCAAAGCGGGGATCTGAATAAGTCAGCGCTGCAGCGATTGGCAGCAGTGCTACAGCTCTGAAGCCAAAACAACAAGATTTCATTACATCCCAATAACATACAGTCTTTAGGCTGCAATATTCATCAGATCAATACTTTTATTTCTATCAAGACACAGCACATTTGTTTTGTTACCCCTCGAGTATCTCCCGAGAGTCCGCTGTTTTACACAAACAGAGTCAACCTGCTTACTCTGTTATTATAATGAATTCTTCTCAAAGACAAATAAAGCACTCGGAAAATTGCAAACTCCACTTTTAGCCAGCACGTTTTCTATCAGTTTTAATAATTGTTTAAAAAAAAAAAAAAAGCCAAAAACAACCCCCCCCGACAGCCAACAATTGTGTTTGTCCTCCAGACTGTAAGGATCTGCCTGCTCTTCAGATAATCACTGTCTTTGAATTACTAATAACGGTCTTAAGAGCAGCAAAGCTCCCAGCCACGGCAATTCAACAGTTGGGAATAAGTTGAAAATAAGCCAGTCATTCCCCATAACTTGCACTCTGCAAAGTAAGACACACTCAGTACCTGCATTTATGGTACTAGATGATCTCTAGAGGCCCCTTCCAACCTTAAGCATTCTGTGATTTTATGATTCTGTAAGTACAGGGCTCTTGGGGCACACAGCACCCTGGTTAAACATGTGTGGGGACCTTCTCCGTGGAGCTCGATTTTGGAGGGGTTGATAGCTGCTTAAATTAATGTAGCAAAAACATTCACAGGCCAGCATCAAAGACAATATGCCTGGAGACCGCAAACTCTAAAAGGGGAAAGACCTGTTATTTACCCTGTTATTTATATAGCCCCGCGTCACCTACAGGTCCTGTGGCAGATCTTTGTGAGGAGGAAGTCGGGGTCCCCAAGACGAGGGCGGCTGCCACGGAAGCGCTGGTGCCGGCAGAGCTGCTGCTGAACGTTGCACATGGGCCTGGGCATCCTTCAGAAACGGCAAAGCAAAAAAGGCTTTTTCCTTAGGGAGGGCTGTGATTCCTCTTGGCTCCGTCCCTGCAGAGCCATGCAGCAGAAGACTCCACCAGAGGAACCGGGTGAACTCTTCAGGGCTAGGCACAGCTCCTGTGGTCTTCGATTTATGGCACATACGTCCATTTATGAGGCAGCTGAAGAAAAATTGGAGTCTTTACACTTTTTCATCTGATCAGAAGAATCTGATCCTTCATGTAAAACCAGCAAAATTAGCTTAGAACACTTCGATATTTTAAAGTTATTATTTCAAAACAAAACACACTCTAATAAGCAGCTTAGGTCCAAAATGTACTGTTTAACTCTTTTCATATTTGATGCAATGGACACTGGGCTCTCATCATTCCAATATCTTTTAGTGTCTGATGAAATTTAATCAAAAGCCAAACATTTCTTATTTATTCCAGGAGAAGATAGGATGAAAATCCTTTTTTCTTTGCTCTGTTACAGAGTAATTTGACTAACAAAATGCTGGTCAGATCCCCTGTGGGGCTAAAGCCCCACCAAGGCTGTTAAAATGAGCATCCCCAATAATCTGATCTACATTTCAGTTGCTGATCAACAGCAAGATGGCAAGACCATGACAGCTGAGCACATGGCAGAGAGGTGTGATGTGCTCTAAGATCAGTGTGTGGGCAGTGGGATCCCAACTAGTATCTGAAGGCAGAAGATAATTTTTAACGGGAGCAGGAGATCACTCTGGCATTCTTACCAGCTTTTCCCACTCGAGGACCTGGAATGTAACCTCCAAGGCAAACTGCAAGTTACTGCTGAAAATGTAGCAGCAACATCTGGTCCCTATATTGCCTAAATCTCTTCTCCCAGATTGTTATGTTATTCTAGAGGAATAACATCGTTCTAATCCCTTTCTGCAACATTATTATTCATACTATGCAATAACGGCCATCCGCGTCTGTCCCTCAAAAAACTGGAAGTACCAAATTATTCATAAAGACAGATTTAATAGGGTTATCATTGGACTATGGCAGAGTAGCTCATGGGAGAAAGTACTAGCTGTTTTTTGCATGTAGGTGACCCATCCGATTCTCCTTAACAGTCTCACTGTTTTAAACTATTATGTCTGACAGCTGCCATTTCTAATTTTCCCTCAAGCTTACCAAATCCTACTGAAAAAAAGAGTCAATATGAGTCCTTGGCACAGGAAGACCTGTCACTAGGGCCGTATCTGGCATCATCTGGCATGCGATGGGGCCAATGCTACCCTGCCACCCGCTTCCTGGGCCTCGCCTATGGGAGCAGGAGGCCCGAAGACTCATGAGGAGTAAGTTCCCTTACCAAGAACCTTGGAAGACGAACATGCACCTGCTTTCAGGCCATCATTAACATTGCTCTGCCAATCAGCCACAGTGATGAATGATTAGTGCGGTCCCATGCAAACGACTTTGAACTGGAGGGTGCTGATGTAAATCAAAGACGCTCATTCAGCGCCCTTGTCGTCAACTGGAATCGTTCCCTGCCATCGATGCTCTTAGGACGGACTCCTCATCTTTGTGCAGATGTACATATTTTATTATTTAAAACTAGGAACTGTTAAATGTTTATTTAAGGCACAAAGGAGATATTGTTATCACTCTGTTTTATAACACAGCATCTATTATGTTTCCCTTTATGGCTCATTCCCAGAATGAACTGGTTTCCAAATGACAAACAGGCATTCAGGGTTTTGTGGCATAAATGATGATCCTGACTCATTTATTCTCAACAGTTCACAAGCATTTCTGTGTGCTTTATGTAGATGTGCAGAACTAGACTGAAACCTTTTTTTTTTATAGAAAATGTGCTGTTTACAATCACTTTGACTTTAGCTGTCAAAAGGTCACCATGCCATTTGCGTATTTGGATATTTAGAAATATCCCTAGTCCCAATATGTACAAAACCCGGTACTTTTCATAGTTGCAGTACAGCAAAAATTAGGGTCCTTGCTATCCAGGTAGAGGATGCTGCTTCTGATATTCATTATTTCATTTTATAGCAAAAATAAAGCTAGAACCTTTACCTTTTTGGAAAGCTATAGACACTATTAAATCTGATGCCTTCATGCTACTAAAACTTATGGTTTCCAGTTTAAGTGTAAAACCTCCTAAATTTTATTTTTGCTGTTATTTATACTAGATGTGCGCGCACTAAATCTGCAATGAGACTATTAGCAGCACACTATCTTTATTTTGAATGCTTAAATATTCAACTCCAAACGATGCTCAAAGATTTAAAGCTGGAAACGTATTACATCCTTTTCATCATAAAACTCTTTTGCACTGACGATTTTACAGTGTTTTGCTTGTACGCAGGCACTTAGTGGAAGACCAATTGCATAACCTTTTTCCCCTTACAAGCATTCCTGAGGCTAAATAAGACTTTACCAGCAACAACAACACCCATCAGTTATCTGTGCTGTAGTGTAAACAATGAAATTCTTATTATGTACTCAGAATTCACAGAGCCATTTCCATGGTAACTCTGTTTTCATGTCATATCTTTAATGAATAGGTAATGAAAGAAATGCTGCATTTACAACTTCATTACTAGTAAAAAAATACAGCAGTAAATTTGAATTATAGTAGCTGTCATTTTTCGAGCATGCTGAAGATCATGCCGGAATTTCAAGGCTGTCATTTTGAAGTGACAAAGTAAATACAAGCAGAAAAACACACCAGGCACTCTTGGTTTTAATTCCACTCTTCAGTTTGTTAGGCTTTTCATAATTTTCTGTTACAGAGTAAAAGATTAAGTAATAGAAAAAGGTCATCTCGGCATGATAGGGCAGACGCAGCTGGAGACAAGTTGTGTACCCATGAACACGTATCCCAACGCTGGTGAATCCTAATGACTTGATCCATCATATTTTAATTACATAAATCACTGAAGTGCTGACTTCTCCAGGTGCTACTTTCCGGGGAGACACAAAATGCATCCCGGATTGGGGATGATGTTCACCTGCGGGAAAGGACTACAAAGAGATTCCGAGGGGCACAAGACAGGCAGGAGGAGATGACGGCAGGCAGCAGGCGAGTCCGTTATGGGAAGGTTGCAGTGCAAACCCCAAAGATATTGTAGCCGCTGCACTGAATTACAACACGGTGTAAATCAATGCGTAAATCAAACACGGCAGGCGCGCGGAGCAGCGCGGGCCCAGGGGAGCCGGCGGCCGTTGGCATGCGCGTCAGCGCCGAGCGAAGCAAGGTTCCTCCGTTAAATTCCTGCAGCCTCCCAGGCGAAATGTCCCCCCTGGCCCTGCTACCCCGCAGCGGAATCGCCCTGGCCGTGTCCGGGAGCACCGTGCCGTGCCGCGAGCCACGTGCCGGCCTCTGCTCATGGAGAGCCTGTTCCTCAGCGGGAGGAGGAGCGTGACCAAGAGGGGCGGCTTCACCGCAAATCCCGAGCGTGGGGTTTATTGAATCCTCCGTTCCTGCGCGAATCTGCTGCCATTAAAAGAATCGTCTTCTCTGGCGGTGCTGGTGCACGCAGCACCCGCAGAGAGGACGCCGAGGTTCAAAGCCCACGGAGCGAGCCGAAAGGACCCCTAAGAGCTTCCTTCCTGCACGAAGCTTTGGAGCTCTTTAGCACGACGAGGGCTTTGGGGCAATTCGCCAAGGACTGAAGTTGTCCAGGGCACAACAGAGTTTCGTTCCCAAGGAAAGGCCCAAGCCGGGCCCGTCTGCTGTGGCATGGGAGGCCCTTGGCTCCTCCCCAGTTGGGATGGAGCTTTGCAGCCATCTTAGGGAGCTTCGGTGCCACCACGAAGACCTTCCAGCAAGATTTGGTAGCTCTCAAAAGCAGCGGATTGGGAGAAAACAACAACGGTGCAAAGTCATTACAGATGGAGGCCAGAGATGCTGCGGAGGTTGAACTTGTTATAGGAATGTTTTGTACCTGACCAAAACTGAACGACTGGACTGCGAAATGATTGAACAAATAAAAAAAGTAGTAAAAATGCTAGAGTGATAGTAATAGAAGATTTTTAACTACCAGAGCATAGGCTGGAGTCCATTAAGTGGGTGAAATAAGGCCTGAGGTATGTGAGAATGTGTGGCTCACAGGGTGTTTTTTTTTTGTTAAAGAACTCATTAAATGCCCCAGCAGTAGTTACCTGGATATTAAATAACACAGACAATAAATATAGCTGCCCAAAACAGCATTAAACTGTGTATTATTAAGAAGGGCAGGAATTATATTGATGAATTTGCACAATGTTTTAAGCAGAACCACACAGATATCCTTGCAAGGATCTGAGGGCAACCTTACAGACACTGTCAAGGAGGTTGAGCTCCAGTGTCCTCTCTCCCTCAAGTCCTAGCGCTTCACCTTGACTCTTGGGTTTGCTTTCCCTAGAGGGACGGAAGCTGGATGTAGGATAGTTGTCCTGGCACAAGGGCAACTGAGGGCTTCCCAAGTCCAGGTGGATACCGCCACTCAAGTTTTCGGGTAACAGAATGGTGAGGAGGAACTTTAGAAGGACTTGGGACCTGTTCCAGCAAGAGTGAAGCTGACAAACTCTTTTTCAGTTTATAATTTTCAGTCTTTCCTCTTGTCTCCTCTACTGCTCAGGAAAATCTTTCTCGGATTAATTTTCAGTTCTGTCTAAAGCATGACTCTTCTAAAATGTCTCAATTCCCAGTGATTCACCATCATACATATGTGGAATTTGGGAAAATTGATGATGCTTCACTTTTAGAAAACTTTTTTTTTTTGGTCCGTTTGTAACTTAAAATTTACTTGATGTAAAATGTCAATCTCATTTTATCCCCTAAGACCTACTGAGATCTAGGGAATAGAACTATTTTCACCTGGAAGGTCGGGAAACAGCTTGAGTTATTAGAGGTGGAATTATTTTAAACATCTGTGAGATATACAAGGCTCTCAGCATGTGTTACCACTTCCATATAATGTCTGGCAAATGTTTTAGGCACCACTCCTCCTAACCTAAGCCTTCATTAAAAAAAAAAAAAAAAAAAGGAGGGGAAAAAAAACAAACTGAGAACTCAACAGTTTCTCTGCTAGTTTTTGTAATGGTAAAAAAAATATAATGCTATATGTTTTTAATGGCAATGCCAGGGGCAATTCCAGATGATTTTCCCCTTTGTCAGAAGGGAGGGAGTGTTGCAGTTGGCCCCTAGCTGTACAATTTGCTTTCCTGAGCCTGGAATGGCAGAGTTTCTGGTTCAAACTCTTTCTCTTGGCAGCTGGCATTTTCACAGCCCACTTGCCTGTGCGGAAGGTGTTTGCCCTTCTCCCTCTCAGCATCTTTCTTTTAGCTTCAGCACCTCAGGGGCATCCTGGTCATTTCACCGGACAACAGTAGCTTGACTCTGCTTTTCCCGCTTTGAGAACCTCCCAAAGAGCCATCAGGATCATGGGGCTTGTGTGGGATTCGCCTCCTCCAGCCATCCTACCTTGGCTGGTTTTGAGGGCAAACTCCACACCGTGGTCGTGCCTTGCCTAGAGACGTGGAGCTTCCCGTCACTTCAGCGGTTACTGCACCTCAGCCTGGAAAGTCCCTGTAATGGTCTGGAGCCCGAGACATGTTTGGGCATCCAGGAAAAGAGCTTGGGATGCCTTCTCCATGCTTTTGGATTGAATGCCCAGTCCTGCAATCAGTTGCCTCTTGGGAGTCACCATGTCTAGATCTCCCCGAGACCTGGGGGCGACGTGTTTATTTTCCTACGCACTTCTGCAGCACTGACACTAAGTGATGTGATTTGCTGCCATAGGAAGGCTGTGAAAGAGGTCAAAACCTATCACTCAAAGAGCAAAGGGGTGTTTGGGTGGGAAGAGGCAAGTCCAGTCCTCTACTTTTCAGATACTAGCCCAAATAATCTAATACAGCAGCATCTCACAACCAGTTACATTTCTCTCTCTGGTTTCTCCTGTTGAAAGACACACCAGGTCCCAGAGAGCGAGGAATGTGCCCCAAGCTCAGTTTATGGCAGAAATTGTTACCTTTGTGTTAGCCAGCTTTCTTCCTATTACTCCAGTACCAATTTTTTCACATGTAACAGCAAATTTTGTATTGATGCTGCTTTTCGTACTGTGCTTTCTGCAAGCTCCAGGTTCTGAGCCACCCTCCTCAGGGTCATGCTAGCAAATATGAAGACCCAGTTTTGGGGAATTCTTCCGGTAACCTCCCTCTAACCTGATGTCTTCCTTTTTTAATGCTGTCTGTTTACATTGCTACCTGTTGCTCATTCCTTTTCCACCTTTCAGCTTTTTCTACTAATCTCTGCTGCCTTCATTCTAACTGATGATTTCCCATGTGGGGCTATATCAAATGCTTCACTGAAGTCCGAAAAGATGCCAAGAAAATCAGTTATTCCATCAGAGAAAGATATCAAGTTAGTGTGGCATGTGATACTGTTGGAAAAAAATGTATTTTCTTCCATTTTTTCATTTATTTCCTCTTGTACAATAAATAAAAATAAAGCTTCTAATTACTATTTCCCTCCAAATAACAGCTAAATTCTGGTATGCTGCTGAGATCAGATGATCAGTCCAGAACCCTTTGCATCCCCTTGTCCCCACATCCTTAAGTATAGGTGTCATATTTGCTATTCTCTAGGCAGCATCACCTTCCATTAGACAAATGCATTAATCCCACCCAAATTGCGCATACTGAGCATCTTGAATACTGCTTCTATTTTAGAAGAGGTAATTTTCATAGCTAGATCTCTATCACCATTCAGTCTCTCTGCCCCCATCGTATATTATGACACCTCTTGAAAACCAAGATAGAGACCTCAGTGATTTTTGGGGTCATACTTATATTGCCTCCACCCAGCCTGCTCTGCATAGACTTCCTTTCTAGTTCTTTTTAGCCCTAAAAAAAAAAAAAAAAAAAAAAAAAAAAAAAGGGGATCTCTTTTATTTACCCTTGCAAAGTCTGTTTTGTATGGGGTTTTGTCAGCTCACTGCTCACTTTATCCTTACATTTCTTGAATTCCTTTAAGCACCAAACTGTGTCTTTAGGACCTAATAATCCATGAAAAAAAATATCCAGCCTATGCCCGCGCATCTGTTCCCATCTATAGAGCAACTCTGTCCATTCCTCTCTGCCACTGGCTGCCCCATCTGACAAGCTCCTGTCACGTGCAAACAGACAGGAGAGCTCAGCAGCAACGGGTGCTGCGATGATACGACTTAACCGCAGTAACGACACCCTAAGAGGACCCGGTTCCTAGCACGGGAGTGAGTAGGTGCAGTTTTTGCAGCTTGCCCGACATACACGTACTTTGCCTACCATGTTGAGAGAGTTTTAGCACCATTTCTAGGCGGACCTGCAGGTCAACCAATACTTTATTTCAGTTTTATTGAGTTCCCCCTGAAATCCATCATATTGATGAAACTCACAGTACTGGTTAGTGAAAAGCAGTGTTTGCACTTCAAGTTTCAGTAATGGGCTGAAGTAGCATTAGGAAAAGGAGAAAAAAATGAGACCGTCCTCCCAGACGACTGAGTTATTGTAATAAATACTGATCTTTCATTGCTGAGAACAGAATAATGAAGGGGAGCCAGGACTGCACAACTACAAAAGCTTTCATTCTCTAATTGTCAAAAAGCATTAAACATCAACTATTTATTGTGTAGGAGAGGAAGAGGGAACAGACTTCAGTGCATCCCTTCACCAGAGGTTGTCCCTAATTGTCATGCATAGATTGCAACCAGAGGTTACTGAGCAAAATTTGTTTGCATTTATTAATCAAAAGGAGTCAAAGGCACACAAAGATATCATCAAGGCTCCCTTGTGCTCGGGGAGGCTGACAACTAAAATTCTTGATGAAGTGTTTGCAGAATGTTTGCAATCTGTTCACAGCCTTTTTACTTTGCAGGTGCAAACCTTTCTATCTATTACATCAAAGAAACAATTGAAAATTAAACATAGTAAACATCACTGTACAGGTTTTAATCTCTCATTTCTACAGGACAAAAGGAGTGGTATAATTAATTTCAAAGCAATGTTTGAGTTCTTTCAATATTCATTTGTGCACATTAGCATGTCATTAGCTATGTTTTAAACAGTGATCCTTATTTCCTTCTCCCACACACCTTTCTTTTAGCTGCTTTGTTTAAAATAAAAATAAATAAATAAATAAATGAGAAAGTTGTACTTCCTGGGAGATGTCTTTCATGCTAAAGCGTCCATACATAGGTAATTATCATACTCAATGAAATAGATTGGGGGAATAATGCCTGGCTTTGGAGGTAAAGCCATGCAGCAGAAAATAGATGAAGAGAGATAATTCTTTTCAGAGATGTTAGGAACTTACAGGGGCAGAGACACTCTCACTGAGTTTTGCTATCATGTCTTGTGAATAATGTATTTTATTATATCCATTGTGGTTATCTTTTAACATGTTAATAACACTTCTAACGCTCTCCCCCCCCCGCCCTTGTTCTTTTATGTAGTTTTAAACCCCTTTCTTTTATTAAGATGTAACAAATGGAGATGCAATCAATAGATACTTATTTTGTTCATGACTAACTAGTCAAAGGATTTTCTCGTAAGTTTAATTTTAAACACAGCTCTGTTTGAACCATGTCTACGGGGTAATTTCTGCCATCTATCTCCAGCATTTCCTGTAGCATTTCCGAGCTAACTCCTAATAACATCCTCCCCCTTAGGTATATTAATTTTATACATCCTGAACAGGAGATTGAACAGTTCTCAAGCAGCCACACAAGGTCACCGACACTAGCAAAAATAGACCCTTTCACGGTGCTTTTATCGAGTCACTCTGGCGCTTGTAGTCGTCTGTGTGGGCCCGAACAGCGTGTGGACTTCCTGGAGTTTAATATACAATTGTTTTCAAGAACCATTCTGCTCAATTTGTATTGAAAATATTACTTGGGAAACAATGAGCCTTTCAGACGTTTTGGCTGTCTTTCAGCTAAAGGATATAATTTCGGCGTTTGCAGCGAGGTAAGAAATGTGTCGTGAAGGTAGGCGGGCTCTCAATCGGGAGGGAAGGGCAGCAAAGCCAAGTGGTCCCATCTCTGCTCTGCCATCACCCAGGGCCTTGCGTTTGCAGGAAAATATGGTGCTCACCCCACCGCAGGACAAATTATGGGGATAACTGCCATGGCCGTGCTTGGCATCCCGGCTGTCCCTCCTGCCACAGCTCGTGGCCGGGTGACAGTGACGAATCCTTCCAGGGCAGTCAAAGAAAGCGGTGGGTAGTTCATAATTCTGCACTTGGAGTTTTCAGTGAGAGCAAGGAAAGCTGCTCACAAATGCTAGTTAAGGGCAAGTGGAAGGAAAGGAAGTATTCAACTCTTACAGAATCCATAAGAATGTCTAACTCAGCAGCTTCCCGGTCTGCTCGTGAGGAGGCTGCTCACCCAAAAACGTAGTCTCTTCATGTGTGTATACAAATAAAAATATACAAATACCTATGTTTGTATATATGCATATAGAGAGAAGAACTGATTTTTTTCGACTCAGGGTCACTGCACATTTCACAGGCATATTTGTTTCTCCTGATGTTAGAGAACTTAATTACAAGAATTCAATTTTCCTACATTCAATTCATTTTCATACAGAGCGGAAGCAAATGAAATTGCCTTTTATTTTTTATTTTTTTTTTGCACTCAACGGGGGTGTCGCCGTGATGAAATGAAATGAAATATGACATAGTTCTTATAGGAACACTTAGTTCCTTCACAACAAAAGAACTGGTTTAGTTAGAGCTTTTAATTATGTACAAGTATATTCAAAGACATCTTAACAAGGGTTTTACACATCTATACAATTCTATCATTCAAACTAAGAAAAAAATCGCCCTTCCACTGAACAAGACCCATTTCTCACTCGGTTGCTGCTCTCCCAGATCTTTTCTATTTATTTCAGCTGCTCTATCTTACCCCTTGCTACAATTCCCCCACACTGATGAGGGAAACCCAATCTTTGCCTGTAATCCTATGTAGATTGTAATATGTAGACTAAAATATAACAAGGTATAGATGGCACCCCTTGCAAAAATAAGACTGTTTTGCAAAGGGGAACTCCTGTCCCATTCGAGGCCTTTATGCGCCACTATAAAACCTCTGCTATTAGTTGCTTTCCTGCCTTTTTGCATTTTATGGTAACACTGAATAAATAAGGTGCCCAAAATACCTTTCTGAAATAATTGATATAACCTGGACTGAAAGTTTCTGTCATCTAATTGTTAAAGAGTAGCTAAGGACCTTTGCTTGGGCAACCAGTACTGGGATTTTTAGGAGTTTCATTCTCTTTTCCTTCAATTCATTGCAAAGAGCAGGTTTATCTCATGATTGCACGGTCGCATTCTTTCCTTCCTTGGGTATTTTCCTGGTTTCCCACTAAATTCACCATGCAACAGGCTGTCCATATGCTAGTTCACCCCACCATTGTGGTCGCACACCGGGCGCCTTCCTGACCCCCGTGTGCCTGGCAGCTACTCCGAGCAAACAGGCAAATTCAGATAACCCAGCCAATTCCTGGCTGCTTTGTTCCTCCAAAGGGCTCCATCTCAGTACGTTATTTCATTCTGTCTCACCCAAAAGTCTCAGATGACTTTGATTACTCATCTGAGGAGTAATAAAATAGCTTCTTATCAAGACTTTAAAAAATAATGTCTTGTCACAGTTATTTTAGATTGGAAAGTTGAAGGGAAAATAACTATTTCCAAAAGGAACAGAGCAGAGTCTCTTACTACACAGATGCCAGAGAAACACAAGATACTCCAGAAAGAAAATACCATTGAGCCCGAGTTTATAGAAGCTACAGGTTCACAACTAAAATTAAAATACAAAAAACATTTGATAATAAATAAACTCAAAAACACAGCATAACAATTAAAACCAATCTACCGAGAGGTGCATCTATGGAAGTGCAATAAAACATAACAAAAGCTTATAAGATGGGACATAAATCTAATTAACCTAAGCATTGGTGATAACAGAGCCTGACTGCAAAGCATTCTTACTTGCTAGCCCTCTATCTTGGTTGTATTCCCAATATCCAAGAAGGGTGAAAACGAAACTCCTTGGGTGCTCTGGCACATCTACAACAGCAGAAAGAGAAAAGCCAGAGACCTTGAAGGCAATTTGCTACTCATATTGACATAAAGCAGCTCTGGAGGCCCTGGGATGTGAAACGATTAGCAGTGAGCACAGAGTTTGGTCATGGACATTTGCATCCCCACTTCTAAGTTCCCACATGCTTTTTGTCCAAAATTCTTCTGCATCTCCAAGGTACATTCAGAGCACACTGGGTGCACACCACAAAGTCACTCATCTGAACTCTATACCGAATGTGCATCCTCATTCTTACACACCTTTACCAGGATATAAGCTTATTAATGAGAGTTATTTCATTAATGAAGTAACTTCAGCTTCGTACCAGCAAAATTAAGGTCACAGGGAACCTCCTTCCTGAACCTCATTTGAAATTAAGCCAACTGAGAAGACAGTCTAGGAGAATCTGGGGAAAAAAAAAAAAAAAAAAAGGAGAATGTTTGGAAATAATCCAGTTGCTTAATTTATTAAAAAACAAAGAAATCTCATAGTGCAGTATTTATAAGCAGTTAAATTTCTAGACACCAGCACCAGAGGAAGACTATTACCTCTTACTACTGAGTGTCTAGAGTGCTATTCTTTAGAGGAGCTGCTACACTAAGGGGCAGCTTATGAGGATCTGTTATTTACAGCATCGTAGTTGCTGCATAAATCCCTCCGTGGAAGTGCATTGTTTGTGGCTTTGTTAAGTGCTCTGACATGCAGCGTAAGGAAGGACATGAATAAATGACAATACAGTGCATATGGAAAGAGAGCACAATATAAGTACTTCACAGTTTATTTCTTGAAGTCGATAACTATTCTTTTAGCAGTAATTTTTAGTCTTTATTATTACAAGATAGAGTTATTTGTAAGTGGGTGAACGAGGAAGGGCTTCATGTACTCTAATGTAATGATGCTGTCACACTCTCAGCCATTAATCAGTGGATCTAATTTTATGTGCAGTTCAAACATCAACAAATCTTTTTTAAAGGTATTGACTTCATTGATTTTTAAGACATACTGTAGCTCTTGGGACAAAGCAAGGAAAAGTTCTACAGAGCCACTGTGCAGCACACAAACAAATGTAATTACCACCACCCTGTGTTTATAATAAACTTGGGCTGTTCATGATCTCCAGATGAAGTCAGGAGTTTTACCACTGGTTTCCCCACTGCAGGTTAGAGCTAGTTATGGATAGTGTTGGGTAAATATCTGTTGTTCTGTCTGTTAGAAAAAAGAAATTAGCAAGTTTGGAGCACAATGCCCCATTCTAGTAACAATCAAAACTAAACATGGCCCAAGACTCAAAGTAATGGCTCTGGATCTTGAGACCACCATGGGGTCTGGGTGTTATTCAACTTGGATCTAAATTCCCACTTGCAAACATATGGGATGTACAGCATTGCTTTTCATTTTTGATCAGTAACTTCTCCAGGCAAGGGCTTCCTCTTATTACTTGATTTTGTGTTGCCATACTCAGAGGTTTCAACCTTATCTGGAGTGCCCAGGCATTACTGCTAACAACAGCAAAAAGCAAGCTGATTTAAGAAGCTCCTCCTAAATGCATACAAAAGTTATTTACGTCTTTAAATGGATAGGCTGGAACAAAGCTAGACACTGCATTTTTCTACAGAATGTGGAGTGAATTTGAAGAGCTCTAGAATTATTTCATGAAGTTTTTAAGTTAGGGCACAGTAAAAGAAGCTGAAACCCTGTTCTCTATCCCATAAATATTAGGAAGACACTGTTTGTGGAAATACTAGTAAGGACAAGAATACAGTGAACTTCAGAGGCAACGTGGTATTACAGACAGAAATCTCCTTAACTTTATTAAAGGAAATCACTTGTAATACATTTTAAGAATAATCCTCCTTGATGATTTCTAATACTGGTAGGAACCACTGAATGGATCTCTTAGGTTTCTGAGGAGACTTTCATGAGACTTCCTTTTTCTATAATGTCCTAAAAAAAGTTGTTTCTATAGCTCTGTGCTGTCTCCAAATACTGCTCCATCTCTGGCTGTTACTACAGGCCACGTGGCAAATCCCATGAGCAACTCCTCTGTTACTTAAAAGTTTCTGCTGATTAAGAACTACACAGATTTAAAAGTGGTCAGAAGTAAAAACAGCACCTGATTTGCTAGAAATGACCATGTATTTTGGGGTATTTCCAGGAACTCCAAGTCACAGCTCCAGCTGTGCAGGACACTGGTAACTTTTGCATCTCCTTGTACCATCTCATAGACTGTTAGGCTTTCAAGACTCATTCCACCTTTAGCCCTGCCTACACTGATCTCATTTCCCTAACACATCATGCTCTTCTCAGTGTTCCTTCTTATCTCCTCATGCCAAAGACAGAAAGGGTGTGTGGAAGTGGAGGGGAAAGTTTACAAAGCCTTATCTTCCGTGCTGACTTTCTTTACACTTTCTCCTTATCAGTTAACACCCTCCATGGGCTTTCCTGAGGTCTACAACACCTTTGGTAGATGTGACTGTACTGCCTGGGACTATTTCGCGCTGCTTAATGCTGCAAAGGAGTTTCTGCGGCATCATCCACGGTGCTTTTGTGTAAATGGCTCACTTTGGGCTATACACCAAATAGGATGAAAAGCAGCCTCAGAATCGGAGAGGCAAACGTTGCTTATAATCTGGCTGACAGAGAAATAGAACAACTGCGGTATAATAAGATTATTACAGTGCAAAGTTATTCTCTTGCGATAAGGACGAATTTTAATGACTTTTGTAGAAGGTATCAAGCAATCGTTAGCCAATCTGCCTGACATTCTGAGACGGCTGGTTTTGCATATGTGGGATTGCTTTGCTTGGAGGATCCTGGACAGCTCCATGATACTACAGGACTGAAAGGGGAGATAAATCTCCCAATCTCTACTTTAATTTCTGTACAATTGACTTATTACAGTTTAATGTTGGGAATATGCACGGTACTTCCCAAGGGTTTTACTTTCCCCAGTAGCAAAGGTCTCACTCACTGTTTGGGCAGAACGGTTCTTTTGCTAAATTGTTCACAGTGCAAGCTATTGCACCTTGCAGTACCCTGTGGGTATGATTGAAATTTATATGCAAGGAACAATCAAGAATGCCAAGTGCACTGGATAAAGTGTAGGTAGGTGGCAGAAGGCAGATAAGCAGCCTGGGAGGTTTAAGTTACAGGATCTTAAGCCGTAGAAAGATTCGTTCTATAATTCACATTACAACCGGTTTCATTTGTAGGATGAATAATGGAAAGCTCATTCCGATAAGTATTTGAGGTGCAGTCCTGGGAGGCGCCAGGCACTGCCGGCTCCCACCGAAGGCAGTGTTGCAGTCAGGCTTTCTAAAATGCAGGATCCTGCAGCACCGGGCAGCCAGCTCGCTGCAAACAGCTGCTGCTGACCACCGAGCCCAAGCAGCAGGCCAAGAATTGACTTTTAAAGCTATAAATCACCTCACTAAGGATTACAGAGCTGCTGATTTATTTATTTTAAAAGCACAGATACAAACACCTAAATGTCGCAGGATGGAAATTCTACCTATTCTCCTTTTTAAGCTGGATAAAAGTCAGGCAAAGGTTTTTGCATGCTCTTATTTACACAGCAGCTCTGAAGTAGCTCATCTCCAGCCTTCCCTCCCCGCCGTGATCTCCGGCCTTCATGGGGACCACAAAACCACAAAAAACTGGTGCGTCGACGGCAACGTCAAACTGTGTCCTCAAGCCATAGACCAGGAGCGTGATATTAGGTCTTATCTCCAGTAAAGGGTTATTGTGATTTGCAGCATCTTTTTCATCACATGAAACCTACAAATCCTTTTCTTGGTATCACTTTGATATTTTCCCAATGAATTGATTTAATCATCCCCAAAGCATCGCAAAGAAAGCATGCAAAATGATGTAGCTGTTAAGGATGAAGGAAAAAGGTGAATGCTGGGTTGTAAGAGCCCCCTCAAGGAGGCAATCATTTTATTTAGGGCTGAGTTCTCTTTCCTGCCAGCTGCCCATGTTTTGAAGAAAAGCACATAAAAAGCTTGGGTTTGGCCCACCCCTCCATATTATTTTAACAAAATGAGGAATATTTGTGAATAAGTCATGAAGAATTTACGGCGTTTTTAATAAATCATTAATTTAATTACAGTGTTGGACTGAAACACTGCAATTTCCTTCAACTTTCTGCTAGCCCAATAAAAAGCACCTGAAAGGTGCCAAAACTCCTTAAGCATAACTCAATTTTGCTTAGAATTTAGTATTTAACTTGTACCCCCTTGGAAGAGCTGGCAGTATTTGGGAAGAAAGCAAACGTTTGGTTGCACTGGAATCATTCTCTGCTGGCATCACCCTCGCCCATGGGTGAAATGCAGCAGCTTCCCGGGAATGGGGCATCCAACGCGTTGCAGGGAGCGGGATGCAGGAGGAAGGAGGGAAAAGTCCCGCAGGGAGCCCCAGGTCCGTGGGAACAAAGGCAGCGCGATGGGTGGCGGGAGGCTCGCGGGGACGGCGGCCGCCCGCGCGCGCCCGCCGTGATCCGTAAAGCCACACTGAATGGTAACCACAGGCAATAAAACACCCTTTTAAAAACCCAGGGAAGGATAAACCTCCAGTCTGCGGCCTGCACTGGCAACGCGGTGGCTGCAAAACATCGGCATAAAGCATGGCAAGGAAGTGCAAATAAAAATTATTCAGTCGTACCGAATCCTTGCAGGGAATCTCGGCCAAGCGAGCAATCAAAATCAAATAGGGACAAGGTATATGTAATCCCACTGTAAAAGAATCCTGAGAAACAGTACATTGCCAAGGCATTTTAATACTCCTTTAGCCCACAGGTTTTTGAAAATCATTAATAGAGCTATAAAAAGTGAGGAAAGTCGCACAGTGCAGTTTCGACCAACGCCGGGGTGTAATTCTACACCAACTCAGCACCAGCGCTACTATTATTTCTCTCATGTTACACAAGAAGCCCAGCAAGAGCATCATAAAACAGAGTATGTGTTTTCCCTACTAGCTGAAGTGTCTTTTAGCATAATTATTCCTGATGCTTCAGTTATGGGAAGGAGTGCTAACAATCTAAGCAGCAAGGAGATACTTATTTGCCCGTAAGGTGCAATTATGCTCTGGAAAATGGCGCTTTTTTAATTCAGTGATCTAGTTTTGCATGTTAAGGGCCATGCACTGCTAAGACCACAGTCCTTGGGATGATGCATTTTCTCCTTAAAATCTTAGGGCCCAGAATGCTACATTTTGGTTGTTTTCCCCTTCTGCTTTTTTCTTTTCCAGTTTCGTGCAACTCAGGCAGCTCAAGGAAAGTGAGCAATATCTATTTTGGCACATATAAAACCCATCAAATCATCATTTAAATTTCCAAATGCAAAATCCACACACTGAGGATGCTGAAGGCAAAGAGGCCACGGAGTGGTTTGCTTTGTGGAATGCACAAAGTTACCAGCTAAGGGGAAAAAAAAAAAAATCCCGCCTTTTATTTAATTTTTAACGTCAGCAGAGGTGAGGGTGGGGCAGCCCATCGCAAGGAGCCTCTCAGAGGAGAGGCAAACGGGGGCTCTCCGCGGTGCGCCCGGCTCGTCCGGAGGCATCTGCTGCCGGCCGGGAACCGCGGCTCTCTGCCGCCTGCCGGGGGGTTCTCCTGCTCCTGCCGGGGGAAAAATCACCAGTTTTTGATTGCTGTCTTTGAAGATGCCATTGATTGTCATCTCAGAAGAGAAATCCCAGCACTAACAGGCAGGAAAAGGGAAGGATCTTCTTCTCTACCCGTATTGACCCTTCCCACCAGGGGAGGCGGCCTTGGAGGAGGTGTCCTGAGGAGCTCTCAGCGTTTCCCAAATCCCCATCTCGCAAGGGCATGAACCTCTACGACTACTGCAGGGCAGAGCTTAACGGAAACTAGCACTTTTAGGCTTCAGGAGAAAAAAATAACTGAGCAAATGGCATTATTGCATTGCAAATATGAGTTCACAGCAACCACTAATCACCAAAATTTCCAAGTATGAAAGCGGCTCCCGAAGCTACGCTCGAAGGGAAGAGCCGTTTACGTAGCAGAGTCAAAGCAGCCAAACGGCAACAGTCAGGACTGGGAATTGGACTCTATGCGCACGTGTCTCTGTGGGTGCGTGTGGGAAGCAGAGGCCGGAGGGTTTGCTACGGGAGGCAAATATGAAGTTACTGAGCAAAGAAAGATACCTGCAGAAAATGCATCACAAACGCTGGTGGTCGCTTGACCACACGAGTCATTTCCATGATCGGATGGATGTGTATGGCAGAACTTGCAGTACTGCCACTGGATATCACATTTTCCAAACATGTGGATGTGATATCACACATTGCTACTGGACATCACATTTTCCAAATGATATTTCCATCAAAACACAGTAACGGGGCACTGCAAGCCCCGCTCAGGCTCCTGGAAGTCGCTCAGCCTTGTCTTCCAAAAGATGACAAAGCAGCTACTTTTATTCCCAAACTGTGGGTAACAGGCAACTGTTTCCCAGCACACTGCGGACTAACAGTGGCCAGAAGTCGCTGGTCAGGCCGTGATTTTTGGATGGCTGCTCGTTGGAAAGGGCTGCGAGGAAGCCCCAGCACTTGCGCAGCGCTTCAGACAAGCATTTAGGCTCACATGTTACCCAAAACAGCTGCATTTCACCCGCAGAGGAAAGGTGTCCTTGTTTTGATGCTCCTGCTGGGTCGCTGGGCACAAGTGCAATCTTTTAAATGGCAATCACTGCAAGTGAGAAAGGTTGTTTCTGTACAGAAAGACTTTCCGGCACAGTACAGACCATTGGTGAGGGAAGAACAGAGAATTAAAGAGGGACTGAATCTCCCACGTGAGATGTCTTCTGGACACGTAACTGTGCCTAGAAATTGTCTTCAATATGGACACGTAACTGTGCCTAGAAATTTCATTTCTATGCCTAGAAATGAAATCTGGGAGAAGGGTGTTCAGTAGCAGAATGAAGTTTTAAATAATACAAACCCTAGGCACAAGTTAAAAGCTCCTAACTTGGCTGTTTTTTGTATGCACATGGAGCCGTGACCATGGTTATGAACACATTTACACAATATCCAAGAAAACAAAGGAATTGGGCACTGAAAAAAGAGCCCACTTCTTTTTGCCATTCAAGGTCTATGAATGAAGGGGGGAATTGCACTCTACCTTATTCATTAAAACAGAAACTGCCATCACTTTAATGAGGAGCCTGAGGGTGGACAAAGTGCCTTGAATAGCCATGTACCATAGAGAACTTGGCATCCTCCCTGAAACATAATGTGGATTGCAATTGTGGGATTTTTCCTGTGAATGCGAAGTGATCAAAGATAACACTGCACCAAAAAGAATTAAAACAGTGCAACATTGCATCAAGTTACAGCCAATGTCAATCATTACATGCCCGAGTGCACCAGATCTTTTAAATAACGTTATAGACATGCTGTGGCATTCAAAATATTCACTGAATTTCAAATTAAAATGCAAAAGCATGTTCCCCTCTCATCTGACCAGAATAGTGAACTCCAGGCACATCTTTCTGACTACAGCTCTAATGCCACATCGTTCGCTGTCAGCTGTAGGACATGATAATTTTATGCAGAGCTGGATGATGAAAGGACAGTAAAATTAAATAGATGCCAAAAAGCTACTTTTAGGTTTGGTCCTGAGAGACACGAAACTAGGAATGAAGGAGTTAAAAGAGACATGGGAGGAAGGGGAGGACTAATTGCAGACTGATCACCTTTCCTACAGTGAAAGGGGGGACAAAAACCTTCACGCAGCGCAGAACTTGAACTCATCATTGTGCAGAGGAGAGTTCCTGGTGTATAATGCCAGACTGAGCTGCTTGCTGCAGAAATGTTGCTTTATTTGCATGCTAAAGAGAGCCACCTCTTAGCCGTGGTGTGCTGATAAGCAGCTGCGGTGTGGAAGGGAAAGAAAAGGAGCACGATGCCATTCGGGAAGAGGAAAGGATGGGAGGGAACCCAATGAAGACACTCAGGAAAGGAAACACGTCTAATGTGTCACTGCAGTGCACAGAGCAACACACAGAAATCCCTTGCAAACATAACAGGTAGCTCCAAGTCACTTCTGTTTTTAGAAAGATAAAGGAAGGAACAGCAGAGAAAAATTTTACTACAGGCCCAGAAACAGCAATGGGGGTATAGGAGCGTTTAACCTTGAAACCTTAGCAAAGTCTGCAGGAAGCAAACACAAGCAAGATAACACACTAGTGAACTGCACAACGACTAAGTGAAGGGAGGAGCAAGCAGATTGCGACCCAGGGAGAGTGGAACTGAAGGAAAAAAGTGAGCTTCATGCCCTGCCGTGCTAATTCTGCATAAAGTGATCCAATTCTGCTCTGATTTCCAGTGACACAAGCTGGTGGATTTGTGCAAAGCACAGATTAGCTCAGGATCTGGCTCAGGAGCTGACATAAATTATCTAAATCTTGAATAATCTCATGATAGTTAAACACAAATTTTCAGAGGCTTCTTTTAAACTTTGAAAGTCGGAGCCCTCCTGATGCTCTGGCCAGGGCCACCCTCCTCCAGACTCAGAAAACCTCCGGCCTTCTACCGAAAGGGGGGTTCTCGTCAAACACCCGTATCACTTTCAAATCCAAGACTAGTATCTGCCTAATTTTCCTAAATGAACTGAAATTACAGTAATTCATGCCTGTGACTGATATCTATTTATAGGAGGTCTCTGCTAGATGCATTGTATCATCTTCTCTGCAGTTCTTAAATAAGAAGAGGAATAAGAGGAACAAAAAGGGTATAAAAGAATAAGCCATTATCGGAAGCGGACAGAGAGCCAGAAACCTTTGAGATCTCTTCCTGATTAGCCCGTGGTTCATCCTGTTGTCTCAAGCAAGCAACCAGAATCATCCAAGGATGTCTAGCTTTCTGCCTGTTAATATTCCCTATACATCCAGAGAGAAAAAGTCAAATTCTGAAGGAATTCACAAGGAAGCTTTTGGGCCCCCACAGCCCTTCCCTTCACGGTACCTGGGAGAGAGCAAACACCGACATGCAAACTCAGAAGTTATTTCTAAACTTTCTTCATCTGTTTTCAGAATTAAAAAGGGACCTCCATTTCAGCTCCTATTCCCAATAGCAATGTTTCTATATTTAAGTGCTTAATATGTCTTACTACACCTCTAGTCACAATTTAATCTCTTTTTAACCTTAATTTAATGCCCAATTTAATCTCAATATGACAGCTAACAATTAAGAGAACGCATGTGGAGCCGCTTACTGTTTGATTGTATTGGTGATATATATATGTCAGATATTGTTTTGCTGGAGATGATAAAACTTAAGTGCAGAAGCTTGTACACTTCAGAGAATTTCACCTGCTTTCATCATTTGGTCTTTAATGAGCCACGACCTGTGGCACATGCATGTGTGTGGCGCAAAAGCATGGTTGTTTTAATAACATATTGCTGTAATAACATGTTATAATATTTTATATGGTTGCTAAGTGCAATGACTTCAGGTATGACAGCCTTCGCGCTTCCTTCGCAGAATTAAATCCTGTGCAAAGAGCCGAGTCTCCAGGAAAACCTTTATACAAACTGAGCCGCCACAAACTAGGACAGGCTCTAAACATACAAACTGACCAAGGGCCAGAGGCCCCAGGCATCACTCCCGCCTTGGATGGTCCCACCTTGGGACCATCTTGCCAGAGTATCACCGATGTTTTGGAGGAAGAGGTGGGAACTCCTCATTTCCATCGATGTAAACGGGGAAGAAACGCACCCAGGTTATGCACGGAGGAGGTAGGAAGCCTGCGCATTGCTCTTTGCTGGCCACATGTGCAGATGTCCCTTGGTTTAGGTGTTGCATAGAGTTAAATTCGTGCATGTGCTTCATCCAACCCAGCTGCGGCAGCATTACTTCTAATGCCCAACTTTGCCCAGCACTTATTAGTTTCCAGAATTACTCGGTACAAACCTTAAAACTAAAATGAAATTACGTTGCATTTTAAAAATCACACCCTGACTGATTTTTAGAGTAAACTATTTATTTTAAAACAAGATTAAATATTGCGCCTCACTGAGAAATTTTCTCTTAGCAGAGAGCACTCAGATGGAAAATTTCATACATTTCAACTGATTTTTTGCCTGAATGGTTTTCACATATTTCTCTGAAACCTAGTGGTGTCAAATGATTTATTCTGGTCTAACAATGCGGTACAAGTAGCTAGGAAGATGCAAGTGCTGAATTGGTTGACGGCAGTTGGCCAATTAAGTGCTCTACAGTATTCCGATTTTGTGTGTGTGTGTGTGTGTGTGTGTGCTCGCACATACTAATCCTTTTTTTAATGCATTGAGCTTCTCTCCAGCAGAAAGAATGAGCGCCCTGCAAGGCGAGGCGGTTGGGAACACGCAGCGGCGCGCTCGTATCCAGGGGAGCTTTAGCCAAGTGTGAAGCACAACAAATATCCGAGGAGCAGCCCAGGAGGAGGGCCGGGCGGGAGGCCGGGCGGGAGCCGCGGGGCGTCGCGGGAAGCGGAGCCGCGCTCCGGCGGGATGGAGGAGCCGGGCGAGGAGCACCCGGCCCGGCCGCAGCAGCTCCCGGCGGTTCTGCCTCTGGCGCATCCCTGGGGAAAGCAGGGAGCAGCCCCGGCTCCGCGCGGAGCCTCCCGGGCTCCGCGGCTGCCTCGGCTGTGAGCCTCCCTGGCTCCTGCACCGCCGGCTCGTAGCAACTGCCTTCCGAACTTCAGTGTCGGCTTCACTGAAAAAGGCTTAAAATCTGCAAGGAAGCACTTGCAGCGCACGGTGCTTTCCCTGCAGCCTTTTTTCGACATTGCTGCTTATCACGTAAGCCCCAAACTTACTCACTCGAGTAACTACTCCTTGGGAGGCTTCTAGGAAGCACAAATAAAAACTATAACATCAATTCTAAAGCCCCAAACGTGAATTTCAGGGCATTTCCACTGCTGCACTGGGTAAATTGCCCCTTAAGGCAGAGACCCTCGGGTACCACGAAGGCAGCCAGACCTCTGCAGGCTGGCGAGGCAGAGAAAATGCTGTGCAGAACAATGAACCGAAGTGATTAACAACCCAGAGCACATTTATTTATTGCAGATTATTTTATCTAATTCCTCTCCTGGTGAAATTATCGCTGCCTTCACCACTGGATATCAAAGACAGTGGTATTAGCACAAGTGTTACATATCAAAACACTGCTGTAATTTCTCACACAGGTCTATATTAGTCACAACAGGTTGCTGTGATTTTTCCAGATGAAAACCTGCAAGAAAACTGTGTTCTTCTTGTTAGCCAGCTGGAGTAAAGACAAGTGACAGTCGGAATTAACAGACACTCGGCAATTTCAATGAGAGGCTCTTAATTACAAATCACCAGAGTAGGGGTCGTCTCCTTTGAGGCTACATTTAAATGACTCCATCTGAGTAACATCAGCTCAGGAAAATGTGTTTGTTTATTTAGGACTTAAGAAGAAACACAATCAGCAAACAGTCTCCCCAAAATTTTTTAAGGTATAAATTTTTTGCAAGTTTTATTTGGAGCTTTAATTCTACTTATTTTAGCAAAAGTCTGGATTCTAGCTAGTACGTGCAAAAATGAATTGGTATTTGCTGGCATTTAGGGACTCATCTTGAAAAGCTTTGTATAAAATAATCTCATTTCATCACTCCATTGTTGACGTGAGCGATGATGCTCCTAAAAGGAAAGAGGTTCAAATTCTTCATGCCGAATTCACATGCCAAATGGATTTGGCATATGTTCACTAGCTGAAGTGCAGCAGATTCCCTTCTTCTTCAGGTGGGCCAAAGGAAATTCATGGTTTTCCCCCAAAGGAGCCACAAGACAATGACTTGTCATTCCCAGCTAACTCCCACTGCCAGCTAATAGGGAGTGAGCTGGAGGAGCTGGGAAGCACATGGCAAATGGGAGATTTGGGTCCTGCTGGCCCTGACACGGAGCAAGAGCAGTGGTGGGAGCACTCCAGAAGATCTTCTCCGGGAGATATCCACGCAGGAGCGAGGAGGATGAGTGAGGGCTTGAGCGAGGGTGCTCAAGCATCCACATCCGCCGTGGGTGGAAAGTTCAAGAAAATAAATTTTCAAATACATTTCACTCATTTTCTCCTGCCCAGGAATTGCCCCCCATCACCTCAGACATATTCGTTACTTGAAGGATAACTGGCTGCAGTAGGAGCGTGGTTCTTCTGTTTAAACATTTATTAGGATTACAAGTTTGTCTGAATTACCTGATAAACGTTACTAAATAAAGCAGAAATTAGAACTAAAGGCTTGTGTTATATCAATAATAACACAAAAATAATTTCAGTTTCCCCCTCTTTTCTGAACATTATTCATCCAGAATTATTTATATGGAAAAAACCACAGTTGCTAAAGATGATTTATTAATTGTATGTAACGTGCCTGAAGGCCGATTGGGAGCAGAATTCAGATGGATGGACATAGCGGAGGATTAAGCTGATAATGGCAATGTGCAATGCAACTTCTCATTAGTCACAAACACTCTCATCACATTAAATTATTTTTCAGAGATGATATTCATCCAATACTAGGAACTGTCCTATAGTTTGGCCCTTAAGCATTACAGAAACTGAAATGCTGGTGTGATAAAACTTTTACGCTTACCAGAGGCCTTCTGCAAAATTCTTTCATATCAAAATTTGACAACTGAGGGCTCTATTCCCAAGCATCTGGTTACATAGATTCTCAAATAATTTAATTGGGAAAGTTGTTCTTTGCTTAAGATGTGCAAAATGCAAAATCAGGGCTAGACGAGACCATTTTCCTAGTTAAAAGGGAAAAAAAAAAAAAAAAAAGATATCAGAGTTAAGGAGAACTCCACAAGAGATCACTCTTCTGTTACCTGAAAATGAATATTAATTTTTCTCTAAGAGATATACAAGTTTCTATCATAAGGCCTAATTTATTTCATGATTTGGGAATACAGAGCTGTGTGAATTTGACAGTCGTAGAGATTAGGCCTATTTGTAAAGAAATTGGGACCCAAACATAAACAGGTAGATTGCAGGTAATAGGAAGACTGTCACCTGGATATATGTACGTATCCTAACCTCTGGCTGGCATATCTAGGTACAGGCAGCTCTTTAACCAGGTGAAACACTCAATGTAAAATAAGTTTATGATAGATTTGCTTGCATGGCAGCACATGAAGTTTTTCCAGGCAGGGCTCGTGCATGGTCTCTACAGGTGCCTCTACTTTTCCTTCCAAAAATGACCAAGAATTGGCAGCAGAACAAGGAATGTCTGGCAAAATATTTGTTCTGTGTAAATAGCAAGAAACAGCTATTTTTACAAAGAGACAGTCCCAGCTACTGCTGAAGATGGTCAAAGCCGAATCCTCTTTCTCTTTACTGTATCAGTTAGGCAGTGTTGCCAAACCCACATCAGCTTCGCAGTCAAACATTTCATTTCTCAGCAGCATGTGCAAAGTTTGAACGCAACAGTATGTTCTGCCAGCATCCTCCACAAAGCTGCTTTGCATTGTTTTGCTAGGAAAGCGCTGTCAAATAGACACTGTCAACTGCAGCTTTGGTGTTTTTCTCTTCTTTTTTTTTTCACTTTTAAAATGTAAAAAAAGAAAAAAAAACCCTCTTGGAGCTGAACAAACTGATTTCTGCTTGCTTTTATCAGTCCTTTTTTACAGTCTTTTGGCAGGCTTGGGACTTTGCCCTCTGCTATTGAATATACTTGCATATTCAACATTGAATAGACCTTGTTGACAGTTTTGAACCCGTTCCACAAGACTCTAAAAGCTTTGATTCGTGGCGACCAGCAAAGTTCCTACGAAATAAAGAAGTTCTTGCCTTGAGAACTCTTTAGCATCAAGATAATTCAAAAATACTGGCCCTTCACCCGTATATAACTCATCTGTATGATTGTCCAAAGGCAGCAACAGCACTTTCCTAAGCAGTTTGTCTAGGTTACTCGCAGGGATGGATACAACAATAAAACAGTTGAATGAAGTTTCACTAATTCTCATATTTTAAAGAATATTCAGGCCTAAACACAGCTTTTCAGTACTACAGTTGCAGATTTTTTATTAGTTACAAACTCCACCATATTTTGAGTTTCTCAGCAGCCTGGAGATATTCCTTGAGTCCCCATAATGCTATTTTTCTAATGACCTAAAACTGTCCTGTTTTCAGGTTTTGGAGGCTAACTCCAGTCAGGTCTTCACTGTGGGAAATTCAGATGTGAACCTGTATAAATAAATAGACGACAGTGGTGATGATTATAGTAATGTGTTAGCAGCCTAGATGGGGAGGCAGCTCTTCGTAGCCACTTGCAAACGCAGCAAGCGGTGGTTACATTTTCTGTTCCACAGCCAGTGAAAGAAATAAAGGGAAGAAATAAAGCAGCAGCTCCCAAGCGTTGTTTGCAGATCCACCGGAGTCTGCAGACTTCTAATTCATGTAAAAAGCAATTAAGTCTACGGTCAGTAGGCTTAAATTCAATACACAAGAGCCCACATGTTCTAATGGAAAATTTTTTAGGCAGTACACAAACAAAAAAGGATGAAAACTACTAAATACTAAAGCACATACAACTGGAACATTAGATCTCTCACATATACCCTCCCAGAAAAAATCCCACCAAAAGCACTGGGAATTGCATCTATAGAAATGTAATACAGCTCTATGGAATTGTCTCTAAAGGCCTATAGAATTGAGTGCAGCAGGGAGCCCTTTTCATAGAGTTTTTTTTTTTTCTTCCAGACCGCTTACAGAAGGATATAATTCTAATGAATGCATTTTTAAAAAAATCATAGAATGACAATAATCTTCTGTTAAATTATTTTCCACGGGAGTATTGACTATAGCTATTAGCATCATTTTATAAAACCGGAGACAGATATCGATAGTTGATACTTCTGCCCTTCTGACACAGAAAATTGAGACAATTTATGTTGCCATTCATTTTCCAGAAGAGTCTTCTTTCTTTTTTTTTTGGGAAAAACATCTGGAGTCCCATGAATAATTACTTTAATTAAAATAAGAGACCTATTTTATATGCTCTCCTTGGCAAGAACTTCGTCTTTATCTGGCAATTCTACTGTTGCTGCTGCATAAATACAGCAACCGTTATTAGTTATGTGATATTTTCCATCTCTGTTTTACCACTTTAGATATAATCTCCCTTGGGGATTCCCACCCCCTGGGATTTGTCTGAGGCTCCCCAGCATGTAGCAAAAGGAGCAGCCAGCATAGCAGGACTGGGAGGATTCCTCTTGGTGTGATAAATAAGTGCATTACTCCAGGAATCGCTCTGCAGAGAACCGATGGCATTAGCAACAAGTATGCAAAGATAGCAAGAGATCAGCTCAGCTCTTCACCACCAAAACCAAAAGGAAGCAAAGGGATTTCAAATTAAGAACTCCAACAAGGTCAAGTGAAGGTGTGGGAAGGTCTACGCAGGACTGAGGCGAATTAAAGCTGAGTGTCCCATTCTGGAAGCTGACCAGACCTGCGCGGCAGACTGCCAGAACCCATTCATCTGAGGTGGACCCTGTGCTTCAGCTAGCTAAATAACCTTCAGGCTTTCCTTCCGAGACCTTGTTTTCTTACCTTAATAAAGTCGATCTCCACCTTCTTGTCATTCCTTTTCAAGGATCCAATTTCTGTAATTCATTCCACCTTTAATTTCTGGGATAGGATGCTGCCGCTTTCCAAAGGACCGTACCACCCAGGGGCCGCAGGAGGATATCTGCCCTAAGGAGCTGGCGAGGAAGCATAGGGGTGGGCAGGGAGAGAGAACACAGGCTCCAAATTACGTTCAAGGTAAACTCAAGAACTCAAAAAAATATTCAATAAATGCAATAAGAAATAAGAATTCTAAGACAGACCTTTTTGGGAAAAGTTACACAGATGTATGTGCTTATGAAATAAATCTATATATATCTTAGTTCCATATTTACAGCCAGGAATACTTTATGTATTTATCCTAATTTTCTATCATATAAAAATAAAAGCGTTTTTAAAGAGCCAATGCATATGTTCAAGGAACAACAAACCCATAGTCCATACATTCTGGTCCTCAGTTAAGCTAATTGAAAGACACGGAAAACTGAAACAAGCTGCATTATTTTGCGTGAATGCTGTGTGTAAATCCATGCTTATGTTTACGAGGACTTACTGGCATAGAATTAGATCAAAAGGGATTGATAAAAGCTGCAGCAGGGAAGGTAAGACAATATTCTGGAGGAGCATCCTTTGAAGGGGGAAAGCCACGGAGCAGAGGGACAAGGATCTACTCCAAAGCAGCAGGTGCCGATGACAAGGTTGTTTGCCAAAACCTTGAGATCAAGAGGCCCTGATTTTTTAAAAAACTGGTTTGACACATGGGGAAGGAAGAACACGCGTGGCTGGTGCAGGCTTACACAGCTCTTACTAGCAGAGCAGTAACCGGGTTTAACATTGAAGAACAGTCATTGTGCCCTTGACTCTCCTTGGGGACTTGCCTATTCTGCTTGAAAGACACCTGTGCATAAGGTTGGGCAAGGTCGTCCAGCGTGCAGCCTTAGCACCAGCGAGAGCACCCAGGAAGGGAGACATCAGAAAGATATCTTCTGCTTGAAATTCTGGCTCTCATTCCGTCAGGATTTTCCCATGGAATCAAGATCAAAGAGATAGAGAACAGGGATCTACAACGAACAGGCTGTCACTTCATCCCCGAGAGAGCAAAGGGTAGGAGCTCAAGCCCACGTAAGGGCATGAAGAAGCTCCAGCACAAGGGAGGTCACCTCTGCACAGTGAAGGTGGAGGACATGAAGGAGCAGAGAGGTTTCCAGTCCCAGAGACTCCTCTGCCCCCCAGTCAGTTGAGAAGCAGTGGGGAAAAATACGTAATGAAAAGAAGGGTGCACCTTCTAGTGCGGATCTTCTGATTGAAAATCATACAGAAAATCTTAAGTCTATTTGGCTTAGAC
Organism: Nothocercus julius; assembly: GCA_013398735.1. Classification (NCBI taxonomy): domain Eukaryota; kingdom Metazoa; phylum Chordata; class Aves; order Tinamiformes; family Tinamidae; genus Nothocercus; species Nothocercus julius. The sequence continues at coordinate 2,326,856 of VZSV01000093.1, read as the reverse complement.
GAACTTTCTAGATCCTCGTGAGTTTTATCCTTATCATCATCTCTATGGGTTTTGCACAATGAGGTGGTAGAATCAATCATATGAGAATCTATCAGACAAAAAAGAAAAAAATGAGGAAGAAAAAGGTGTCTCTGCCTGTGAAGATGTTAAATATGCTCAGAAAGATTTTTTTTATTTTTAAATCTTTTTATTTTTTTTCCCCTCAGGTGTCCCACACACTGTCTTCCCTTCCTATTCTTGTCTAAATATTGGCCTAGTGCAGTGAAGAAATACTTTAAACTCCATAAAATCTGGGGAGTCAAATAACCATTAGCAGATGGGAACTTGGTTCTGATTTTTTAGAATATTTTCCTTCCATGCTCTACATGCTAAATCCTACCCCACTGAAGCCAGTGGCAACATTGCCAAAGACTTCCCTCCCTGGAAGGAGGATTTGGCCTGATAGGAACGGACAGTAACTAAACCTGCCACCTCCGATCCCTGGAGATCTTCCCAGGGCAGCAGTAATCAAAATAATTCATTTGCAGTTCTAAGCCTTTGATGCATGACTGCTGAGAAAGAAGATTTGCAAAAGCTGTGACAAACTTACACCTCAGCTTTCAGAAGAGAAGGAAAAAAAAATCTGTTACCGGAAAATTTGCCAATTTTTTCCCTCTGGCCCTTAATGCACAGCAATCCATTTGACCATATAATTGTTACTTAGAGAAAAAGGATTGGTAAAAGAATAATTTATGGGGATGAACAAGGAAACAAATGAGAAACACAGCAGAAATATTAGAAGCAAAATACAAATAGCACAACAACACTGCTATATTTGGCTGTCAAACCTAAATCAAAGTTACAAAGGAAAAATTAGATGTTCGTGTACACAGATTATGCCACCGTCAGTTTCTGTGGGAGCAGAAAGAATCTTGGCAATCAAGATTATCTGATAATTACCTTTCCTAATGTATTAAATTCACTCAGCTTCACCTTCAGGCATTTTGCTGAAGAAAATAACGACATACATCCTCATGTTTAATGGTTAAACTTGATTTCAAAGAAATCCATTACATGCGGTGTCAACTAGAAGCCCACACAATAAAGCAATTTTTAAAAGATGCCCTGGTAGAAAAAAATGGTGTTTGGAAACATGAATAGCAGTTGTTTGCATCAAAATACTTTAACTCGCAGGGCTTTATTAATATTAATGCAAGTTTGATTGTCTTGGTTAATTGCCTTCCCGCCCTCCATGGTCAGGATCAGCTGCGTAGCAAAACTTCTCATGGCAAACTCATGATGCATTAGCCCTCCTTAGCCATCATTGTTAAATGAACATTCCATTTAAAAGAGATTAACTTTTAAAACAGTGCTAGTGCTTGAAAATGAATCTCTAAAACTCTACAGTTGCTGAAGAACACATCCACCTCCTAATTTCCTAGTATTTATATAGACAGATAGCTCCAAGCAATGCTATTAAAGAGGTTTGGATGGACGCTCTTGGTTCATAAGGTTCTTTGCCGAGTGGCAAGCTCCTTTCCCATAGGATGAGCAGTTGCTGGATAAGGATAAGGATCCTGGATAAGGATTAGCCTTAGGGCAGTAGAGAAATGAAGGTGAAACATCTTCCCCAAAGCACAAGTTCTACAAAGGGTAAATTTAACCTGAATCTGCTTTAAAATCTTCTCTGTGCTGCTGCCTTGGGGACACCTGTGTGTCCCCAATGGGCAGCACCTCCAAGACCAAGTTCTTGCAGCATGACCTGATCCTATGCGGGCAGATGCTCAAATCAGCACCTTAGACAACCCTGAGACCTCCACAGCGCAGTCGTCTCCCAGCTCCCCAGCCACTGCTGTTTTCACACTAGTTAGGGAGTTTCGCCTTAAAATCCTACTGCTGGGTACTCCCTTGGAGCTGAAATATGTGAATTAGACCTCCCAGGAAGGAATCTGGTTTCTTAAAGCCTGGCTGATGACCACCATCACTGGGTGACAGATCACAGCTATTTTGTAAAAGCAGAATGAAAAGCGTTTTTTACCTAAATTTTTGGTTGGCGTTGTGAAAAAATTTAATAGTCTTTCTTTTTTAAGTGAATAAATATTTGACAAGAAAATAATTTACAAGAAAATTTCTGCCTAAGAGCAAGTGAGGTTTCTGCCTTTAGCAAGCACAAACTCAAGTTCATCAAGAAAAATTTGAGAAGCTGATTCTTCTCACCTGGAAGCCCTTTATGCTATTTTAGGTTTCCTCTATAGAACAAATCAGGCTTCTCTGAGGACTAAAGAATCAAGAAATGCCAAGTACTTCTTTGCAAATGAATGGACTGTGGATGCTATCATATCTCCAGCTGACTTTGCTGAAATACAGAGATTGAAATCTATCAGTCACATCAGTATGAGTAGCTGGTTTAATAGCACTTAATGAAGTGGAATTTGTTATAGGAGTTAGGAAAAGAAATTAAAGGCTATGAGGACAGCTTGTTTTCTCCTGTGCCAGTGCAACTCTGCTGAGTCCCATAGGAGTGCAGTTTGTTATGGGCCCTAATTTAAATCAACATTTCAATGAAGTGCTGGAGCATGTACTGAAATTTTGCAACTTTGCTGCAGTCTCACAGAAGTTGATGAGATTGTAAGCATTACCTTCATGCACAACAGATGCAAAAGTGTATGCTGAACTGGTACACCAGTATGGGAATAAGAGACCAGTTATAAATTCCCTTGTTATCATTTTAAAGTGTTCTTCTGGTTTGTTTGTTGGTAATGGGGACTGCTTAATTAGAAACATAGGTGCATTCACTGTGTTACATTTTCCTTCTCAATTTAAAAAGCCAATTTAAAACTACTGATACAAAGTAAAACAATTACTTGTTTAATTGGTTTTACTAAGAGTCATTTTAAATTAATACATGTTTTGGGGGAACCCCTTAATTCATTTTAATTACACGATACAAATATTTATATGTTAAGCAAGAACTCTAAAATGAATATAGGAAACAAATAATGAAATGATCAGTCATCAAACCTCACTACAAGTTACTTGCAGAATGGGCAGTCTCTATCACTATTTTAATCGTATCAGTTACTAAAGCTTGGCAATTATAGATAAGATATCTCCTTTTTAGGTGACGTTATTTCAGATATCTGTTGTAAAGGCTAACAATGAAAATAGTTTATTTGTGATTTGGAGTTTGATTCTGCTCTACCAAAGTCAAGGCTCCTCAGTGCTTTTTTTGTTTGTTTGCTTGTTTGTTTTTTCCCTAGTCAACACCTCCACAATTACAAATTATCTCTACAGGGGAAGAGAGTAGTCCTGATGAGCGTGTGTCAGAAACACTTTCTGTTCCACTTGGAAAAGCAAAATTTGGCCCAAGAGAGACTGTTTATCGGCAACGCTATGCAGCACTTTGGCTATAGAAGCGCCCAAATGGCTTTTCTTGTGCTCTTAAGGGTTGTGCTGGCAACTAAAAGTCGTTTTTATCACCCAGTTACTTCCAGTTTACGATCACATATTATCTGCATACGCAGGGACATTATCTCTCTCCTGTGCAGGATTCACAGAGTGCCACTGAGCCAGTCCTTTGGCTCTCTCAGGCAAAATGGTACATTTAGAGCCAGATCCTGGGCATGTTAGTTACTTAAGCAGGTTCCCCTGAGCTTCCTGCAGCAGAAAGGCAGCCCAGATTTGGTCATTAAATTTAGACTGCTCTCGCTCATTTTCTTCACTCAGTCAGGAAAGGTATTTCTATCATTTCTCTTTCCAACGGATGGAGTAAAATTAGCTGTGTAACATGTGCCCTCTATCACAAACTATGTAAAGCAGTGTGTTTATTTTGAATTTCAGATACACAGAAGAAGTAATACGTGGATTAGAAAACTAATCTGCCAAAAAAAGAAAGGGTCTGTTTTTCTGGATGTTCCTAAAAGATCATGTTTCTAAATGGGCAGGAAAAGCCAGAAAATACTATTCTAAAAGGGGGGATCCTGTCAATCCCGCTGATCTACTTATGTTGACATTGCCTGACTGAGATTTCAGGTACCTGCACTGATGGGCAATGAGCAAGGGTGGCTGGATTTATCTCACGAGTGCTTAATTTTTCATGCAGTTAATGGAAAACATAAAGAACCACAGTGAGTAATCCAATCTGCTTAATGTATGCATCTCCTCCTTCCCAGCGGCTATGTGCAGAATTTAAGAGCCTCTAGACAGCAATCCAATCCACTGAAGTCTGACGTAGGAATGGCCATACCTGTGGTGAGATCTCAGGTCCACCTTGGCCAGTGTCTTGTCTGGCAAAAGGTGAATGTCTACATCTGTCTACATCCTGCTCCTCTCCAGTCACTATTTGCACACGGAGGGTTTTTTGAGCAAGACGTATTTTTAATGAGACTGATAACCCCTTGGTGAGTTTTCTTTCCATGAGAAGATGAATGTCTGCCTCTTGGAGCTTGCAGGAAGCAATAGGAAATGCTAGGCATCATTCCCCGGGGTGGGTCTATGCCTTCAAGATCTCCTCATGCCCAAGTGTGCTCATAAAACAGAACAGCATCAGCAGGGCTCTGCTCTTCATCACATCCTGAGGGCAAAAGAACACACTCAAAAAGTGGGAGACCCTATGTCCTGGGCAGTGAGGGCCATGAATGGACCACCCAAACCAATATCCAGTTCCAGAAGCCACCAGAGAGCAGCACAGGATGCTGCCCGCTCCCACCTAGCACTGAGCACCCACTGGGAGCTGAAAACCCTTGCACTCTGGTCCATGTATGCTACAGTACGTGCCCATTTTGTATCACACCGTTATTGTCTGTAAAAAAAACCCACACAAATGTAAAGCAAAAACTCCAGTTCAGAACCAGGGACCAGAGCAGTTTCAAATGATACAGGGAGTTGTCCAGCCATCTAGGTGCCTACCAGGTGAGACAATCCTGGGAAGCCAACGGAACGACTGTCCAAGACCTTGCACAGGATGGATGCCGGCCAATATTAATAATTGCTTTGCTAGCGCTTAATGGGGGTTCTTTATTTAGTAGCTCCAGATTATAATTTAGGGCCTAAGACATCTGTCATTTCATTTCATGGCAAAAATAAAGCACCTGGATGACAGTGGTGATGCTTTTCAGCTCTCACTGAAATGTACCGGTTTAGAGATCTCTAGGTCTGTAACACGGTTATTCCACGTAGTTTAGGGGTTTCCTTGCTTTCTTTGGCCCTCCTGAAACTAGCAGGACCATGAATACCTGCCAGGTGACTACCTTTCATGAGAGGAAAACATCCATCGGTGACGCATTTATAACTGAAGTTATAAATAACTGAAGTTGTTTATATTAAAAAATGAGAATGAGAACTATATGCCACAATTTTTCCACTTTTTTAAGGCAAGGAATGCAAGAAATCAAACAGTGCAAGAAATCAAAATTTTGTGAGATACTAGGACACAAAGCATCCAGATACATCTTGACTTCACTGCTGCCTAGCATTCTACATCAAAAACGGTGAACTATGGAGAACATGAAATAATTCCAAGCATTAGCACATAAAACACGCTGTACATTATTTGTGAGAGGTTTGGGGCTGAATCCATCCATACACAGCTTAGACCCATGCTGGACAGAAGGCCAGGTGGCTGCGTTTGCCATTCCTATGAGGCATGAGAAACCCTTCTGCCTAAAGCAGCTACTGCTCAGCTGGTGCCCCCTCCAGCAGCACCTGAGAGAAGGCAAAAGATACCAGTGTGGGCTCTGCTTTGCTGAATTTTAATCACTCTCTATCAAGGCAAGCAAACTTTAATTACGTACACTCTTTCAACACTTTATGATATCTACTATATCCCTTAAGTCCAATCCATTTGCTTTTAAAGTCAGCTACTTAAATCACTTTTTTAAAAAAACACCTCGAGCTCAGCTGTACTCTTTTATCCTTTATTTAAGCTTTGTTTAAAATTGCCAGAGTTGGTAGGAGTGACTGCGGTGGGTTTGCACCTTTCAGGCGGTGTGTGCACATTAAACATACTGGCAATATTTACTTATTCCGCCATCTGCGCCACTATCCCCACGTTTTCAACAGTTTGGCCTAGAGAGGGCCCAGAATCACCTGAGCATCATACGCGGCGTCCCCGGCTGTCAGCGTAACACATTGAGACCACAGCTGCTGTCCTGCTGCCTGATTTAATGAGGTTCCTAAAGTACCGGCACCGGGATTCGGACTCCGGGTAGCTATGGCAACCGGAGAGGGAGCTTCGAGCAGGTGTCGGCAGCATCGCAATCAATGTGAATCAGCTCACAGGCCATCGGCACTGGCGGCGACGGGGCTCCCACTGAGCGTCTCCTGTTCCCTGCCCAGGCTCCAGCAGTCGCTCAGCTCTGTGAGGAAGTTGTCCAAAAACGGGCTCCCTAACGGCTCTTGGAGGATGGATCCCTAACGGCTCTTGGAGGATGGATCCCTAAAGGCTCTTGGAGGGAGCACTGAGCCGTCTCTGAATTCCCCATCGCGTTTCACAGCATTATTCCTGGATGAAGTAACAGGAGCGTTTCCATTCTGGGGCCGGGTGCTGGGATGCGGCTGCGAGTCACCCGTTTCCTCGAGGCGAGTTCTCCACGCGAGAGACAGGTCACTCCAAGTAATTCCAGCGGGATTCCCACACATTCCCCCTAGAGTAGGCAGGGAGAGCATTTTTTCCCATATTTGAAAACTTCAAGGTTTAAGCGTATTTTTTATCGTAGGCAGAAATACGACATGGATAATTTCGGTCTTTAAGAATATCTAGAGCACTGCATGCTGAATGAAAAGCTGTCTCAGTCCCTCGATGAAAAGCTGCCTCAGCTCCTCTTCTAAAAGCTTAATTTTTGGACACATTTGGGTTCAAACCTTGGTTTCTCCCTCGCTGGCCTGGCGAGGGCAGCCCCCAGCTCCGAGCGGGATGCTTGCTGCCCCTTTCCCAGCCTGTTCCTGGCAGGCCCATCCACATGTTATCTTGGAGCCCAGAATATTAAAGACAAAGCAGCACCATATAACGAGGATTAGTCACACATGTTTACATTGTGCTGCCTATTCAACCCCGCTTGTCCTCAGATGGGTCTTAACAATAAAGCAAACAGTTGCACCGTGTAGCACCCGGAGTGGGTAATCAAGACCCCTGCACAAAGACAGAGAGGAGGTTTAAGTGTTTCGTGTTCAAGCAGCACAAGCGGCACAAGGTTTTGTAGCAAGCGGACACCGATCACATCTGAGAAGGATCGGAGCAGGTCTCAGAAACTGGTATTAAGTATTTTGTCAGCGTAGGTAGAAAGAAACAATGAGCAGGAGTTGTCACCGCCTCAGAAAATAGGATCCACATTGTAAGTAAAAAAAAATCCTCGAATAACCCACTCCATGTGAAAAAATATCAATATTGGATGTGTTATTGACATGGTATTTTATCACTCATTAATCCTCTGAATCCTGAGAGGGGAAAAAAATTCCAGAAGAATTCACAAGGATGGTAGGAATTTCCTTCTGTAAAAACTAATAACATCATTTTTTGCCACAGTTCTGGGCATATGTTATAGCTTAAGATGTTCCCCAAACCGAAGCTTTCAGCGCTAGCCCTTAGGAGCTCTGTTGCACAAGTGATGTACTCGAGACAGCATGGTACATGTCACTTTGTGATACGTCACTCATGGAAGTTGTGCGACACTGCAAACAAAGTAGACAAAGCCTAAGCACTTTTATTTACAGCTAGTGATTTATTTTATGCAGTTTACTAAGGCATTGTGTATCTTTAAGGATTTCTTACAGGCTGGATTTTCCTTGTCAAAATGTTAATGTCATTAACGATCAATCATTATTTCATAAAATTTTGGGTCAGATTTTCCTGTGTCACTTAGGATGGCCAACAGGCATCTAAAACTTGAAGCTTTGCTTCAGTTAAAGGAATTTGTGACTTGGAGTCAATCCCAAACATGGTGGTCTACAAAGGAAAACCCACTGCTCTGCTGGTACTGACAGACCTCGTTATCACAGTTGGATGTGATATGTCATATGGCAGCCATATATAAGAGGAGATAAAAGGCAAGGGCAGAAAGGCACATTCCAGTCTTGAGGGAAGGTGTTCATATACACATTGCAATGATGCATCTTATATGGGCACTCCTCTTCTGTGGCAAATCTACTTCTGGCACCGCGTTTCATGTAGGACTGCTCCATCAAACAGGGCTTTATAACATCCTTATGTTATGTTTCCAACATCCAAGAGTCCTTGGATTATGTTGGAAAAAGAGAATCTGCAATTTACTTGGAAACTGTGCTGAGGGCTGGTAACATCTTCTTACATTACTGTCACATTGACTCTGATGGGAGGCCATGAAGTGCTGCACTCTATAAGGAACATCACCCCCCTGTGCCCATATATGTTTGTAATCCAAGAGTAGAATGTGCCCCCATCTCCAAAGGCAAAATGGAAATCAGTTAACCCACCTTGTGCACTCCACAGGACCACTCAAATTGCCCAGCACGTCAAGACTGCGTGTGCTCTACTTGAGAACCTGTACAGCATTTTTATGGTGGCCAGTCCTCATTTAAGTGAGAAATAACCTTGTTATTTCTTGTTGACCTTCTTGTCACCGCAAAGGACAAAAACGTCTAGTTTATTGAACTCAGGGGAACTTTGCTCAGGGTTCTGACTAGGCCTGAAGGAAAAGGCACCATAATCCTAACAAAAATTGCCTTGGTTGCCCAAGGGCAGTCCAGTGAATACGACGCTCTTGCGCAAGAGGGTGAGCATGCTACAGGAGCAGACACATAGGCAGAAAAATGCTACCAATTGATGTGCTTACTGTATTTCATATTCCACTGAGATTCCTTGACACCGCAGGATAACCATCTTAAAACTTGATAGTATAATAACAACACTCAGTTATTCCTCCAATAGAAATTTCCATACGAAGCATTTCTCTAAAGCTGAATTGACTAGGAAACTCCTGGCTTATTTTCATCTAATTCATGGAACAGAGTATACAGACATTTGTTAAAAAGTTTTTGAGTGTTTCAGATTGAGGTTTTTCTTGCAATACCCAGATTCTAGATTTGTTACACTAAATGAGAGCTCTGCTCCATCTTCTGCACCCAGACATAATTCTGACTTAACTCCCTGTTAGGATATTAAAAGTTAACTTCAAATCCCTTCATGAAGAGGATGTTTATTCTTGAGGATTTTATTTGGAAATTTTGGCATAGTGTGACTTGGTTTGTATTTACTTTTCCCCACCATAGCTATAATCTCCTCTTTCAGGATAGTAAAGTGCTCTCTAATTTGCTTTTATTCTGGTTCATACACTTGTTATACCTCATAACAGAGCTTCGAAGAGCTCCCATTCTACCTAAAAAGCTCCTAAGGAGGCCGTACTTGCTATAAAATATGATGAAATTACTTAAGCAATATGATTCCCCAAACACACATCATTGACATCAGACTCCATGACTCTATATTAAAGGAAAGCATCAGTCCATAATAAGACCATATACAACAGGGAGTGATGTGATCAGAGCATGTCCTACTGAAATACTTGTTCTTATGAAGTCCATGAATATTGCTTTTAAGGGTAAAAAAAAGTAATCTATTCTAGAAAGGAACTTATGAACAGAAAGTGGGAAAAGAATACTCCGATCTCTTGAGCCGGGTTCTCAAGACATCAATGACCATGCACTCATTCATAATCTCCACTAATTTACTGGCTGCCCTAGAGGCACACTTTGATCTTTGGGAAGATCCCCTCTATCCATCTGCTTGCAACAGGCTGCAAAATTGTATGCCTCTATACTAAAGTGGTCCAAATAGTACAGCCATAATATGGAGCCCCTAATTCATCAAGGAAGACACCACCTTCCACTCTACGGCCATGGCATAAATATTCATGGCCAGCATGGATGTACTTGGCTCTTTACAACAGCCTTAGAGCAGGTAGCCTTCCTCCACGAGTGTGTGTGTTGATGAGGCTCTGTACGTCTACCAAGCAGAAACACCGCTCCACGCTGAGCTGGTGGTGGACACGGACAGCCCTGGCTTCACAGAGCTGGCGAGACAGGTAGCGGAGCTGCAGCTGCACCCGGGTACATACTGTATGTGCATGATGTACTTCACAGGAGACAAAAAACCACAACTACAATACCATAGTTTAGGAAGGAGGTTTTCCTGAATGCTGTGTCCTACTGAACTTGCTGGGGAGTTGAGATAAATCAAACATAATTTATCAGGAAAGAATTTGAAGAGGGTAATTTGGCTAACTTGCATTATTTTATCTCTCTAAAGTGTAGCCCAGCGTCTCTTCCAGTAACAAGAGATCCTTTAATGTTTCTCATAAAAAAGACCCATTTTGCAACTTGCCACTCAGTGCAGCATAGAGAGCTGCTCGGCTTTATCGGTGAAGAATACGTCTTGGAAGTTTCTGTTAAGACTATCAGAAGGATGCTCCGCACTGCTAAGCAAAACAAGTCCAAAAAGATCAGATAAGTTTGCAAAAAAGTATGGCCCCAGAAGAAACAGGGTCTTTTTTGTTGTTGTTGTTTGTTTGTTTTAATATTTTGGACTAAATAATGAGTAAGTGTCCCCCAAAACACTCGTAGGATTAGCCAAGATTATGAATGTTACAAGACTATAAAACAATAAGCATCAAAGACAAATTTAACAGCATTACTTGGCATATGGTACAGATAGAGGAAGGATAAAAAAACTAATTCAAAGAGCTAGGAGTTCCCATTATAGCTTCTGAATCTGTAGATCCTTCCTGGAATTTAAGCATACCATGTAGAAAAGAATCAAGAAAGAAATCTAGTTATCAGGGTAGTAGTAAATCCTATGGGAGGCTTTTATTTTTTTTTTCTTAAGTGTGTATCTAGATTACAATTCACTGGAAGAAAATAGATCAAATGCAATTTTTGCGATGAGGCATAAAGCCCCACCAAGAATCACAGACTGCATTCCCTTCCCAAACCCATGGCCGTTTCTCTGGAAGAGCCGTCCAGCACGGATCAGGATTAATGACAACCCATTTCCTTAAGCTTGTGTTTGTCACCCGGGGATTGGCATTGTCTCCCAGCATAGGTGTCTGGGACTCGTTTGCTCTGCAAGGAGCACAGTGCACGTCCACCGGCTCTTGGCAGGATGCTCTCAGCCATATCCATGACCGAAGCGGGTAGCAAACTGCCCGCTTGCAAGCCAGCTGATACCAAAGCAAAGGGCAGAACTGCACTGGCTTTGGAGAGGCCTTCTTTGTAACGCTGCACGTGTGGCTGCTGCCTTTCTTTTTCTCCAGAAAGCCCCTTTTCGGTGTCAGCAGTGAAACACCAGCCCCATAGGCCTCTGTACTTGTGCACACTTGTTGATGCACCACAGGGGAAATGAAAGCACACTCATCTGGAGGCCAAAAAACATTTGTAGTAGCAGCTGTCCTGGGAACTGTCTTTCCCACTGAAGAGCCAGATGCCCAAGGTAGGGAATATTACTCCAGAGCAGGCAGTTCCAGGAGCAGATTAAAAACTAAGAGGAAGAATGGAAATGCAATGGCACCAAATCGCAAAGACTGGAAGCACAAGCACACAACCTGTCCCAGAACAGACCCATGTTCTTGAAAGGTTGGAATAGAAAGGGTTGAAATTTCACATTCAGAAATGGTGCAGACTCGGGCTTCTGCATGGAGCTTGCCTGGCGAGAAATCTTCTGCAAGCCTGAGCGATGGCACCTGGAGAAAGACTGATGTCCAGTTCCTAGATGCTCCCTATCCCGACCTGTAGATGGTCATTTAGCTAGAATCTATGCGGACAGACTCATATGCCAAGTCTATCCGTGGTAGGGTAGGGAGAAACAGCCTGGCCACCACAACCATGAGGAAGCAGAATAAGAAACTGCATTTGGGGTGGAAAAGGCAGATGCAAAGGCCTGGTGTGATTTCCATGCAGGCTTTCTGCTTTCTTGAAAGTTTTTGTGACCAAAATTAATGACCAAGCAGCCAAAGCTAATGATTCACACCTTTTTCAATAAGCAAGCCATTCATACTCATTATAGATTATATCTCGCTTTTATTCTGAACCTTTTATCCTAACAATATAACAGTGTTCTTTATAAAACTGCCACACAGAAGTGAGACTGACGCCTCAAGCATCACTAGAATTCATGATTAGTATTACCTAGAAGCCAGTCGTAGACCAAACTCCAGCGCATACAGCCATTTTCTCAAACAGAAACCGATACTCCGTAATGTCTGTTCTCAGCAACAAAGGCAGCAGTGATATTTTGATTTTTCTAAGTTGTCTCTGTCTAAGAGAAAAAAAATAAAAAAGAAAACCTTCACTCTGGTGTGCATTCAAAAGTGCACAAGCTCCCTACTTCTTCTGTGGCTCCGGAGCCAGCTGGACCTTGTCTTTCTGCCCCAGGCTTTCTTTCTCCTAAGCAGCTATTTCAATGCTGGTATAATCTCTTCTTCAGCTTTGCAACTCCAACCTTTTTGGAATGGAAAAAGAGTAGACCTTGTTGCATCTATACCATGTCTTTCTTTTTAGGCCTCCCCTACTAGCAGGTTGGAGTATTTATAGGGAGCAGAATGTAAGAAAATTCTGCCATGGCCTCTGCATCAGATATTGAGCCATGGACTCTTGTCTTTGCAATGCTTAAAGGTAGCCCAAATCTCACAGAGGAAATATTGGATGGAGAAATACAAGTTAGAAGCATTTTCAAAGAGTCTTGGCTTTTCCTTTTCATTGTATTAAATATGCATATTTTCCACGTTAAAAGTTTTCTATTTCTGCCCTCCTGCACTACACCCCTTCTTTGGAATTGCAAACACCTCCAGTCTGAAAAATAAATCTCCCCTTTAAAGCTGGGAGAGAGGAATTACATGCCATTTGCTGAAACAGGTTTCACACCAAAATGGGAGTGCGGAACATGCTTCTTCCTCATAATTACTGTGGAATTTATACAGAACGAATCTGACAAAAGTCAACAAAAATACGAACGAGAAGAAATGTGTGTTAATGAAATACCATGTACTTGGAATGGATACAAAGATGAAGACAAGTGAAAGGAAGAACAAACATTACTGGGAATAGGAAAATCCAGCTGTAGTCATGCTGGAAGTCAGCAGAAATGGCACTATCACTGAGCGAAATGTCATGGTATGCAGTGATAATATATTGAATTAAGAAAACTTTTGTAAAATGATTCTAACAGCTCTTATCCTAAATGGGTAGTCATGTTTAATTAGGTTTAAGAGAAAATATGGCAAGGGATCCTCACACAATAGAGCAGAGCGCTGTTAACTTTGGCTGCCTCCTGAATTTTCAATGAGATTTCTATCACAAAAACTGTTTTGCCGTTGAAAACATTAAGGGAAAATTGCCTTACAGATCAAAGAAAGCCCCCTTTTGGAGTGTCCTGATCAGATAGACCATAGGTACCTTAGCACTGAACACCATATTCATGGATTAAGTATTTTTTTATCTGATTGGAATACCCTGCTATGTGGATTAAAAAAGGGATTCAGTCATGCTCATAATTCATGAGCATATTATATATGCAGACTAATGCTAACTAGTACTATTGAGCATCTGTCACCCTAAAATCAGTGCACAAAGCCAGTTATTTGTGTCATTTGCTTTTCCGGACGAATTTTATAATTCATTTCTAACTATATTGACTTTTCACTATGGCATCGAGCTTCATTTCAAAAGCAGCAGCTAGTAAAAGTTAATGATCCAAAAACGTTACTATTTTAAGCTCCTGTTGGACTAACCAATCATTTCTAACCACGGAGCTAATGGTTTTGTTTTATAGCTTGGCAAGAACGCGGAGGCCGAAGGCTGCGGCAGCAGCTGCACGTCCCGGCTCCTTCCATGCCGCCGTCCTCGGCACTGGCAGCGCAATCTGTAAGTATTTCCACTTGACACGTCGCTGCTCGCACACGAAATACGGGCTCATTTCACTCCTCACTAAGTAGCACCTGCCCTTCCGCAAGGTCTATGGCGAAGGATTTACGCGGAATCTGCATACAACGGTTTTTTGCAGCCCCGTGTTTGAAGGCAAAACTACACGGGCGCTTTGTAAACGGGTGAAAACTCGGCAAAGCTCCCGGGCAGCCACACATCCCACCCTCTGTCCGAGCCTCTGCAGAAGCTCTACAACCTCCCAACGGTCTTTGGCTCTGTCCTGAAACTGCTGCAGGAGGAGGAGAGCAGAGGAAGAAGCGCTTCCCCTTCCAGGATATTCTGAGCCAGGCGGCATTCCCGCTTTTGCTTCTCTCTCCTTCTCCCATAGAGAAAAGATGGGAACGCATTTCTTCCACTATAGGACGAGATATTTCTCAGCGCAGAACTGCTTGGCGTGGCAGCCAGACAGCCCTGGCACTTGGCCCTGGCCAACGGAAGGGTGGGAATGAGAGATCAGGCCAGGGCTGCAGAGACGCTGGAGACAGATATTGGGGCTTTGGCCTTTGAACATTATCGAATCCCACAGGACTAAATTCAGGTCTTGAGCTTGTGAGGAGTTCCTCGTACCGTTTCAGATCCCGGGGTCTGATTTTGTAGCATTCTATTTTAACACTATTTTACTTTTGCTGCTCCCCCCAAGAAAGAGAGAAAGAGAGAAAGAGAGAAAGAGAGAAAGAGAGAAA
>VZSV01000093.1:2274342-2312017 GCA_013398735.1 Nothocercus julius | reverse complement strand
AAAGAAAGAAAGAAAGAAAGAAAGAAAGAAAGAAAGAAAGAAAGAAAGAAAGAAAGAAAGAAAGAAAGAAAGAAAGAAAGAAAGAAAGAAAGAAAACCCAGGTTCTACTTTTAGACATGGAGTAAAGAATAGAAAGCAAAATGAGCAGATTTTAGCAGCTGGAAAAATTATGCTCAGAATTAAACAATAAAAGTGGACAACATAAACCATGGGCTGTTCTTTTCAATTTGCCTCATTTTTTTTTAAATGCCACAGAGAGAGCCTTTATTCCAGAACCACATTCCACCTCCAGCAATGCATGTCCATTTGCATCTTTTGAGAAATATTACAGAAATATATTAACACTGGGATTAAGTAACTGGCACAATTTGTTGCCCTTAATTTTTGATTTCTCATTGGCTTTCATCATTTTCTCTCCCTCCCCTCGACAGAACAAGATAATTAGACAGAAGCAAATAAGATGTACAGAGCTAGCGAACAGAAGAGCCTGACATGTGTAGTACATGCTGTCAGCCATATGGCATTCTATATATATTGTTACAGATGAAAATCGTACCACACACTGCGCTGTACATTAACACTGGAATGGTATACAGTAATTCATGTGCATCAACTGATACTATCCGCTGTGTTGGCTAATAGATTTTTGAAGTTTTCTACATAGCATTTTATTTTAAATGACAGTGCTTTCTATTAATGGGTGGGCCCTGGCAGTTTCTTGACCCCGTCCAGGAAGGATGTCTTTTTGTTCAAATGGCAGCCATCATTTCTGTGAAGTGATGCATGTAAAAAAGCCCGTAAATGCAATTCACCTCACACGCGGCTGCCACTCAATCTGACATCTACATGTTGCAGTATTTTCTCAAAGTTTTCTCCATGTGACCTGCGAGTTAAAGATCAGGGAGGTTACCTTCATCCAGCCCATCCACGTGTCAATCATCCCCACCTAAAACTGGAAGTCACAAATAAACTGCAGCTACTATTTATACTCGGCTGCCGGTCCCGCCGTTTTCGTGTCAATCTTGCCGTTTCTCATTACAGCGGCATCGCGCTTCCCCCACGGCTTCTTTGTGTGTCGCAGATTAAGTTTCTTTGTTTTTCCACTGCTATCCTTTTGAGTGTGTAAAATCCCTGAAGCCCGGCTTTCTTTTCTTCCTCGATGATAGCTCTGAAAGGAAACTCGGAAAGATATTAACAGGAGTCTTTTAAGGAAATGCATGGCTGCAAGTCAAATACGAACTCCCTGTTCCACTGGATGCACAAGGTGTCCAGGAAGGAAATGCAGCTCTGCTGCTCCTGGAGAGTCATCCTTGCAGGGGTGGCAATACTGAGCTCCGCCACCTCCCATGCCAGGTTTTGCAAGGAGACCATGAAAGGCAAGAAGGCCCCTGGCTCTTCCTGCTGAGTTAGCAGTCCAGCATCACCACCCGAAGCTGGGTGGAGAGCCGCATCTCCAGCAGGAGCAGAGGGACACTTCCAAAGCGTGTGCGGACAGATCCAACTAAGGGAGGGAATTTCTATCTCTGTAGTGGAAAAACAAACACACTTTTCTCCAAATAAATTTTCAGTCACACTTCAAAACATCTGAAATACTTGGTTAGAAAAAGAGTGATACCATTGCTGCTTGTGTTAATACTGCAAAATCTACAGCAGAGCACAACAACTGAAAATCTCAGCAGTTTTCAATTCCACCAGAAAGCTTGCAGGGCAATGCTTGCCTCTCCCCCACCTCAAAAAAGTTCTTCCATCAACAGCATTTCAGCCATTCCAAGTGTAACCCATTAAGACTGGTAAAAAGAAGCCATCACAAATAGAGCTACATAAATATATATTTTATACTGGAAAATTACCATTTTTCTTTTTTAAAAAACATGGATTTGGTAATCTAGAACCTCCTCATGAATTCCAAAATCATTTCAGCTAGAATAAAAATGGAGGGGAAGATGACACTCGCATCACCCAATGACTTGGGATCAAGTTCCTTATAATACCTGAGGAGACCTATTCACCCCAAACACCCCCAAAGCTGCAACTGGGAGCTAAGAAAGTATCTCCCAGGCAGTTACAGAGTAGGGCGACATATTTATTTTGTCTGCCAGGTGGAGCTCCAAACCCTCCACTAAGGACCTTCATTCCATATGTCAGGACTTACCCTGGAGCTGTGTGTGACCCAAGTGCTGCTTCAACTAATAATCCAGAGAATCTTCATCCTTTAAGCACCTTACAGAGGTTCTTCTAGCTCGCAGAGCGGGACACAGAGCTCAGGCTTCCTCTACACCATTAAAAGGAGGGCACCGTTTCCTCGCAGATTTCCATGCCGTGCTCCAGCCCCACAAGGAACGCAGCCCGATTAGTCCGTAATAGTCCACACGCAATTAGTCCAGTTAGTCCACATCCATGCAGCCACTCTGCACCAATAAACTGAGCAGATCAAGCTGTCTATTTTTCCTTTGGTCATTCCTACCTAGTGCCCCCAGCCATCCCACCGAGGCTGCCATCGGGCTTGCAAAACCAGCTGCCCCACAGCAGCTTCCAGCAGCCAGAGACAAGACACCTTCCTTGAGCAAGAGCATCCAGGGGACACCTACGTCTGCTGCCCCTATCTCACCTGCTCCGTCACCACCAGAGTTTCTGTGGGGAGGTGGGAAGAGCTGCCCAGCTTCAGCTTGCCTAGTGTTAAGGGCAAAAACCCTTCCCAGCTAAGTTACAAAATTTGAGGAATTCCTTGTGTTTTCTGACTGACACAGTTTACTAGCAAGTACGGCATTTTCATAAAGTTGTTTGTAGAAACTGTGACTGCCTTAAATGACATAATATTTATTTTACAGATATTTTTACTTCCTTGCTGCTTTCATTTAAGTTTTACAAAGCTACAGGAAATGGGCTAAATTTATCTGCTAATTAAAGATGGCACTTGGAAACTTTGATCAAACCAAAATTTGGGAGACACAAAATTTGAGCTTACATTTGCAGCCTACACTCACTGGCCTTTGGGTCTATGGTCGCCTCTAACCTCAGGAGGGTTTAAGCTCGTAGCTCCCGCTCGCTGCCTTCATCATTTTCTTGTGCCTCAGCTGGAGCACAGAGGAAGGGACAGAAAAACAGGAGGAGTAAAATATTGCAGTGAACTTCTAAACTAAAATAGCAATAGAGAGTTAGATAATTAAATGGGAAACGAGACCCAAATGTCAAATAAGGAGGGAGACATCAAAGAGAAAGAGCAATCTCTGATAAAGATCAAGAGAGAAAACTAAAATTTTTATGGCATATGCTGACAAATGGCTGAAGTAAAATATAACAAAGTAACTTGGTTTAGCAATATTCTTACAGACTGTCTGAACTACACTGCTGCAGACATCAAAGGATAGAGTTAGAAACAAAATACCAAAAGAAATGACACACTCCTCCATTTTACCTCTCCCTCTTTATAAAATTCATATTTCAAACCTAAGACTCAGGGGCCAAAAATTTGTAAAAGTTTCTAGAAAGGTCAGTTGAACAAGTAGGAAGTTTTTATTTGAAATTATTCTTTAGAATCTTTTTTTTTCTTCCGTGAGAAAGGTGCTCAGAAGGCAGGTCTAGTCCGTATCTAGCTCAGAGCTTCTTTCAGCTGAACACCAGATTGCTTTCCAGGATGCACCGTTCTTTGCATTTTTGTGTGTGACTCAATCAAGTCTGCAGCAGATGGATTTTCTGTATTTTCCCCAAGAATGTCCCCATTGTTGTTGCTGAAACTTTTTCTCCTGTGTTGAACACAGTCCTCATTATCTGATAGTTTTGATGACTGTTCTCCTCTATCAACAGTTGTGATTCATGTGGATCCTCTACAAAGAGAATAATCTCGTGTTTATGGTCTCCCTTGCTTTGTAGACTCATCACTTTATCTATCCTCTAGATGAATATCTTTGTCAAGCATGGCATTTCAAACATTTTATTAATAAAAATCCATTTATAATTTATTTAAAATTTATTTGCAATGGTTATAAATACATGACTCCCTCCAATTATTTTTGTTCACTTTTCTAATTATCTAAAAATTAAAAATGAGATTTCATAAAGAAAGAGTCCTTACTTTGTTCCCTTTCAGTTGAAATCCAGCCCTCAAGATAGCTTTTTGAAAAGCAGCTAAGAGAAAGATTATCTGTGATCATATTTTCCTGCTTCATGTGAACAAAGACTATTTTAATAAATGCAACTCAGGCTCTTTCTCCTAAATGAAAAAGGAAAAAGATTGCACTCAAAAAAAAAAAAAAAAAAAAAAAAAAAAAAAAAAAAAAGATAGCCACGTGAAGTCCTGAAGTTTATGTTACATGGAAGACTAAACTAGATGTAATGACCCTTTCTGGCTTAAACAAAGTAGCAGATTTTCAGCAGGCAGCATATGGGCCATCTACTTTCTGCAAATGTATGACAGTTAAAAGGAAATTGCATATACGTTGGAGGGCAAGGTTTAGCCATTTGAGAGGAGGCACAACAGTTGACAGATAAAGTGGTTTAGCCAGTTTAAAATGTCTGCTTAGTTTAAATATGAAATTACTCTTCAGAGAGTTCTTCAAAGCCGGAATATAATAAAACAACATTCTGCACCACAAATTCTGTACAAAATCCTGCAAAGTCTCTGGTGAATTCATTCGCATTTCCCGCTGGACCAGTGGTTCCCTTTGCGTGTCGGGTATTAGTAAATACCACTTCCTAGCACAAACTACCCAGGAGGAAGACAAGTTGAAGACAGATCATGAGGCCAAAGTCGTGAGTGCAGCATGATGTTTATTCTTTATTCACAAAGGAGATGCATTACATGCAACCCACTGAAAGATGAAAGAAAAAATCTATTCCCATTAAGGAGGCTGCTCAAAGCCACGTATTTTAACTGCTGCAGTTTAGGAAATGTAGGCACCATGGAAATGGAGGCAAAAAAGTGCACTGCTGCAGACTGACCACAGTGGTTGTAATCCCCCTTGAGTATCAAATGCTGACAGTGATGAAGTGCATCCCACCTCCTTCACTTCTTTAGCTTCCATGAATAGAGTTTAACAAAATATACTGATGGTTTTAAAAGCTATTTGTCTTCTACATATAATACATTCTCTTCCTTCTGATTTAGCATCTCTGCAATAAGATCAGTGTTTTTAAACATCAGGCTGCATCAGGCTGCTGTGCCTTGTTATGTTATTGAAGCATCCCTGTGTAAATCCTTCTTTTCTCACTTGACAAGTATGAACCTGGGTTTATACAAGATAAGATCACACTTGGGCAATGTACTGTTTAATCACAAAATAACAGAAGTTAGATGGTCCCTTTGAGGTCATTTATTTCATTCTGAAACTACAAATGCAAAATCTACACCACAACCTCTTTGTAAAATCTATGCCAATGTGTAGCACACCTCTCTTCCTGTACAGCCCCTCTCCATTTAGAAATGATAAAAAAACACCTCTTCTATCCAATCATGGTTGTCTACTGACAGTCTAAGAGTCCACTGACAATATAAGTCTACTGTTGTGTACTTCAAAGTCTAAGAGCATGAAAAAAAATCTATTCATTGATCATAATTGATCAACACTGTAGTCTCACCTCAGCTTTAACCATTTTTTATTTTAGGCAGAAAGAAAAGCTTTTAAAGCAGCTTTGTTTCACACATTGGCTATTTTTTGGCTAGGTGTGGGCTTGTGGTTTCATGTCAGTGTCCTTCAACAGCCCAGAGTGTATTTGCATGAATTGTATGAAGTTTTAAAAAGAAAAATACCTAAAAGTGGGAACTGTAAAGCAGAGAAGGGAGAAAGGAAGAGAGGAGAGAAAACAATAAACTGGTTTTAGGAGATTTCAGAAGGTCTGATCTATGGCTAGAATGTTTTCTAGATCTTTGATCCATCTGTCCTTACTATGTCCAAAGTTCACTGGGGAGCTTCCAATGCATCCTGGCTGGCTCTAGGAGCACAGCAGCCCTGAGAAGTTGCATTGAGGGTCCACTATCCTCACTGAATCCGATATATTAATCACAAAGACTATGTGGAGGCAGCGTTTCTGATCCCCGCGCTAAGGGGCCTTTCTGGAGATCATGCCCCTGTCTGATGACAAAGCAATGGGCGTAGAGCAGGGCAGGAGCTCAGGAGGGGCATCCGCAGCGTAACCTATGGGTTGAGTTTATGGGCCAGCGAGGCAGGAGAGGCTGAATCACAGCAAATACACGTGCACAGAGCTAACCTGTGACCCTGGCTGTTGCTGGGCAGTGGCTGATTCTAGTGGTTGATTTGCCACCACTTTAGGGCAGGATATCCATCACTACTTGTGCCACCCCACCAGGGATGCTCGCAGGGCCTCGGAGCAGAGTTTTCCCACACACCAAGTACAGAAGTGGTGAAGTTTATCAGCTCCAGCAACTATCGCCAGAAGCACTAGCCAACAAGCAGTTCAGAGCACTTAGATTCACTTTCCAGACAGGACAAAGAGGGAAAAGCCTTTGCAAAGTGCATACGTGTGCATGTGCACACACTCCACTCCCCTTTTATCCACAGGCCTTTGTAAGAAAATAAGCCTAAACCAGGTCCACAAAAACACAACTGAATTTGAAATCCTTTTATTTTTCTTCTGTTTTGTAGGCTGCTGTGCAATGATGAGGCAAACTCAAAGAACATAGTCCCGTGGAAGAAAAATCCCCCAAATATCAGCACAAATTTTAGGCTGAGAACTTCACCTAAAAGTATAGAAAGCAGTTCACAATTAGCAACAAAATAAAAAATCAATAAAGCACACGAGCAAGAGAGCAATGTATCCTACAGTAGGATTATAGGCTTTTGACTCTGATTCTTACCATGGGTAAAGATTAACTTTGATTACACAATGGCTCTGTTACCATTAGCAACTTGCTCACTTGCCAGTTGCGATAAAAACAATGCAAAAAACCTTTAGTTAATTTAGACACCCAAAATGCAGCCACAGGGCAGATATTTAGCAACAACTATAGGAAAAGCGTCTCATTTTTTATTATCTTCCAGAGGTCGATGCAGAGCTCAGCTTGTGCTAAAATCAGCATCATTATGCACATACCACCTCTCTCTAACAGGTTTTAGACTGCCTTTAGGTTCCCTCGCCTCTGTACGTCAAGCAAAACAGACATGGGATTAAAGACAACCTATTCAGCACTTTCTCTTTCCAACCGAGTGCCTCTCTATCCAGCTATAGTCTCCCACTTCTACTACTGTTCACTGGATTAATGAAACTTCAGTAGGAAACATGAGTAATGCTCCTGTCCCGTTCCTCCATAACTCAATCCATCTGAGAGATGATATTTAAATTTCCATTTTCAAAGGAAGAAATACAACCTACTTCTCTCTGTCTATGTAACGCTTCACGTTTGTTGCATAAGCACCCTGACCATAGCTGTTTGCAAGACATTTTGGTATCCAGGTCTCTTCCCTCCTTCTGATGCCCCTCTATCTATCCTTCCCTGGCCACATCTCTGAATCTTCCTGAGGGATCAGGTGACTTACGCTTGGGCTGTTTATGTAGCCATGTCAAAGCTGATACTCAAATTAAAGAGAAATTTCAGGCAGTTAGCAAACTAAAACAAGAAACAGAAGCATCTAAAGATTTGGGCATCTTTGGGTCTAGAGATTGAGAAGGTTATAGTTCTTGGGAATGCCATTTTGGAGTCAGCCAATAAATTTCACTGGCAGCAACTTTTAGGTGCCTAAGTGTGGAGTGTGACAGCCATCTGAAGCCAAGCTAAAACTACATTAGCTCTGCAAGGGGTGATCCCAACCTTCTTTCCATCCTGAGCATGCATTTCCCGTACTTCTTTTGTTTCAGCTGTAGAAATCCATGCAAAAAATTAATCTTGCCTTTTCCTTCTTTTCAGAACGTGTTTTCAACAGAACAGCTTGCTGATCTGAGCATCTGTATAACCATCCTAGCACAGTTGTCGCTGCTAGGAGCAGACAGGACCATGAGGTTGAGAAACAGGAAAAGGGATAGACCACCCCATGGCACCACCATGAGATTAGAGCATTTCAATTCAGTTGTGACATGCCACTCAATTAATTCTAGAATAAAGTCCCAATTTCATCAAAGATGTGCAGACAAACACAATTTCCAAAGTCTTTATTTGGAATATTGGCTGTGCGAGTTTTAGGAGTTTAAGGAGTAAAAGTGCTATGAGTTATTCAACATGGGCAGCCTCTGCTCTGAGCATCCAAGCGCTGCTGTGCCCGGAGCAGCGGCTGTCACCTCAGACCTTCACCTTGCTCGTAGTGCGGGCCATGCTCCTTTGCATGGTATTGTCAGCAAAAACAGTGAAATCAATTTCTGAATAATAGCCCATGTTTCTGATTTAAGAGTCTTTTCCCAGCAGGCCAGTTGTTCCGAAGAGCTTGGCACAACCACGCCAGTGTGAAGGAAAGGGCTGATTCCAGAATGCCTTCGTAAGGCACACCAGGGCGGATTTTGCTGAGGTTTTGCTGGAATTAAAAGAAGAAGGATGGGAATACTTCCCTCAAAATGGCAGAAAATGGCAGAAATCTAAATGAGGAAAAAGGAGGTGAAAAAGAGCATTGTGCCTTGTCTCTTCACTTAATTGGCCTCACTGGAATGGGCAACACAAAACAGATCTCCTTTTCAGACAGGAACTTTGTTAAAACTGGGCTTAGCAGAATTTATTTAAAAATCTGAACATCATGCTAACTTTATGACAACTGTGAAAGTCTGAATCAGGAGACACTTAAGTGTCTACCAACTCTCCATTTGCTAGCGGAGTAACTTTCTGCATTATTTTATTGATTAATTGCAATAGGTAGCTGAGATTATGATGCCCATAGCACATTTTGCTGTGCCAAGTAAGGGAAGATGATATTTTCTCTGGAAAGTCTCCATATTGAAATCTCTCCTTTGGAAATTTTTGATATACAGCCATGTCCTAAGAGTGCATCGCGTAGGCACTAATGGCCCTTGGCACCTACCAAGGGATTGAGCTACGCAAAAGTTTACAGCAGCACCATCTACCGGGGAAGCCGTTAAACTAGCTGTACTGGGTTGATTTTGCGTATTAAAAAGGCAAAGAAAAGTTGTGATGAGAATGGTAAACACATTCTCCGTGGTTGTGAGTGACACTCGGGGTGCTTCTCGTGAAGCCGGTGACATGCGAGAATCTCCTCTCTTGATCTGCCACATGACATTGGCCTCCCTTTTGGTCTTTGTTACTAAAAATGAGAACGTTGGGAATGCTGACACTGCCCTCCCGGCAAGCAGGGTGTGAGGGAGAATCCTTGCTTTGACTACAGATCGGGGTAGGCTGAGGTAGAAGCGGTCTCAGTCTATATATTAGTGCGAAGGAGAAAGTGGGACCGCAGCACATGATGTGGGGACATCTAAGCCATCTTCTGGTATTAGCACCTTGCAGACGTAGTTCATCAAGAGTCCTCGTACTATGGATTACTTTCTGCTAAACTGATCCAATATCTATTTGTTTTGCCAAAGTCATGCTTGTAAAACAGTGTGAGACCTCAGATTTAAAAGCCTCTGTGGAGGTACCTTGAGAACAAGTGACAGACTTGGGTTCTATTCTGGTTTCACCAAACACTCTTACTTTGATTTCAGAAAAATCATTAATGCTCAGTCCCTAAAAATTTATCAGGTGCAAGAGGGCAAAAACAGTAGGATGTACATCCCGAAACATTAAAATCACATAGCTGACCTAGAGAAAACAGTCTACTAATAATCTTTTCTTCCAAAGTATCAATCTAAGAATGAGAGGGACTAAAGAATTTGGGATATAGCTGTATCGCTGAAAAATAAGTTGTATTCTTCTAGGACAAACTGTCTTCCCCTTTATCTAAAACTCTACCACTAAGTGCAAAGGCAGGAAGGCTGGTCTTTAGTCACAGATTAATCTATCTATTGCTCTGTTCTTAAATAAGTGTTGAAATCTTTTTTTTTTTTTTTTTTTTTTTTTTTTTTTTCTGTGTGAATAAGAGAGGTCTGTAGAACGCTTGTAACTTCACGCAAGCAATCTGATGCCTGATTTTGTTATATGCTTTCTGAAAGTGTGGTCTTTTCTGGTGAGATTACCAGGATTAATTTAAGGACTATTAAAGGACAAAGTCCTCCTTAAAAATGCAGCCAGGCCAATTTATCTTTTAGTTGACAAGAAATATGTTTAGGAAAAATCAGCTACTTTGCATTTAGAACACGAGATAATTTAGTAATGTCAACACACAGCAAATGGGCTGAAGTGTTAAAGTGACTACTGCCATTGTATAATTAAGACTCAAGTCTTAAAGGTTATAAAACAGATATACCTGTATTCCACAGAGGTTGATTCCACTACACTGTCTAATTATTTCTTAAGAACAACGGCAAACCATGTCAGACATCTTGCTGCTGATTTAATAACATTAAGCTTCCAGGAGATAGCCTCTATCTTTCAGTTAAATCTGAAATGGCAAACAGGGCATTTAAAGAAAGTAAAGAAAAAATTGCAGCTATTTCCCTTTCCTCACACAAATATCTCAAAGCACATAATGCAATCTACAAAACATCAAAGAATCAACTTGAAGGGGTTTAAATATAAACACATTCACGCACAAAAATGTCATGAAAATTGCATGCTTCTTTTACTAAATTTACTCCTTTCTTTTTCAAATTATTTTAAAGGATTTTTAATCCTGGAACTTGCTATTTATTTTTACATGTTAGCTCTTCTATTTCTACTAAATCTGGAACTCTGAAACCATTTCAAATTCAAGTAAAGCAATTCAGGTAGTGCCATGCATGGAATCTGCATATGGACAACTTAACAGGTCCGTCTTAATTTTACACCTTTATGTTTAATTGGTGCTGCCTATTTCCCTAAAGGTTGTCCATTACTCTTCTTGCAGTGCCTTTTCTTAAGGGTCTGGAATTAATTTAGAAATTATCTATGTGTTTCATTAGTTCTAATGACTCTTTAAAATTATTTCAACAAACTTATTTCAACCACCAATTTTTTTTAAGACGTTGAAACACCAATATATTTCCTTTTGCCCCAAATTACATCCACTTCTCTACTCTTTAGTAATTTGTAAATTGTTTCAGCTGCAAATTTTGGTGTCTTTTCATTCACACTTTCTCTTGAATATTAAAAAATACCAACATTATTAAAATATTAATAAACTGCATGAGCTGTGACACAGACCCTTGGGATTCACTTTTGTTAACTTTTTGTCCTGTTAGCTCTAGATATTGACCATTATTCTGGTGTTTTTTTAGATTAAAAAGTGGTTAAGAAGCCTAAAAGAAAAAGCTCTCGTCTCTGACAATTTAGTTCTACCAGCTTATCAAAGACACTGGAAAGGCTCTCTGTGTTATCTTAACAACTTAACCTTAGCAAAAAACAAACAAACAAACAAAAAAACTATCTAGCACACTAGAAAAGAATGATTTTCCAAAACTTACATTTTCCCCCACTTCTCTGTAACACCTCATTATGCAGTTATGACTAAGCCTGGTTGGAAAGAGGACTTCCCACAATAATTTAAAAAAAGAGAGAAAAATAGCATTTAGTTTTCAAAGAAGAGGACTCTACCAGTTCTACCGGGGAGCCTGATAAAACCTGATTTTTTTCAGTAGACAGTGTACTGCTTCCGCATATGTGCATGCAGAATTTCCTTAAAAAAAGTTTTTGAGTTTTCATGAACAGAAAAGTTTGCATCACTCCTACTTATCATTTCAATTGATATTCCTGTATCAAAGCTAGGCTTAAATTCTTATTGATCTCCTCTTCTAGGGCACTGCGCCTAGTGACTAGGAAAGACTGTTTTTTAGACAGCTCAAACATTTAGTTCTTAAATTCCATCCAGTCTTGCTTACCTGTTGCTTTTCAATTTTTTGGTTTATTTCAGGACTTTTTTTTTTTTTTTTTTTTAACATATCAATATCCAGCACCATTTTTGCCTTTTACTCCCTGCTGCTCTTACTGTTGGTACATTTGAATTCATAAGTTTATCTATCTTCAGTTATTTGCTCTTCAATTTCCCCCTTAATCTTGCTTGACTTTTTTCCCAGAATAGTGTGTTCTTTCTATTGGATCTATTTGGGCACAATTTCCATTTTCTCTATTTGCCTTGAATAACCTCTTAAACTTTACTGGCTGAGGAAAAATCTACTCTTCTGATTGAGCAATTAAGATTCTTTAGGTATGTTAATGAAAGGACACTGACAAGTGACTGAGCTATATATAATCATGGCCTTTTAGAAAGTGTCACCAGAAATCCAGTAAAATAAATTCACTAATTTTAGGTCTTTTAAACCCCATTAGAGAGCAAACTCTACAAGACAGTCTGAACATCTCATCAGGTCGTCCAGGTTCTTTTCTGGTTTTATCTTCATGATGAGCTTCTCATTGCCATATGTGAACTTTCCAGATGAGATTCACTCATCCGATTATTTCCCCGAGGGATGGGAAAAGCATAGCCCTAATTAGCACTCCACTTTGATTTGAAATAAATATTAATTGCCTTTTTTTAATCTGAAGGTGTCTATAGCCCTTGCCTTATAATATTAACAAGAACTGCATTCTTCCTCTTTATTTTTGAAATCACTGTTTTGCTTTTACTATTAAATATGCCTTAAACTGGACCAGAGTTAGAGGTTTGCAGGGTGCTGTTATTGAGAATGCCCTGTGGGTTTTTTTTTTTTTTTAAAGTTCTTTTTAGTTCCTTTCAAGGCAGTTTCAACGTGGCTGTGCAATACTCTATGCCAGATTATGTCACTGGGCATTATAATGTCACATCTTTCTTATCCATTATGCTTGCTGTATTTCCACTGAAAAGATTACATAGGTTTATACAGTGATGATCCATGGTTTGGTGAGAAACAGGTGCAAAGACTAGGAAGTGTTTGGACTTCAGACATCCCTCTGTCTGCTCTTCTGGTCGCCTGCAATTTGAGATCCAAAATTTCATCAGCATGGGGCCTTTTGCCTGGTGACTATATACCCAGTCAAGAACACACCATGCAAAGGGTGAAGTGCATACACAAATCTCCTTAAGAGGAGACACGAGACTTAGGACATATGTCAGTCATTTCACCTAAAGTGTGACCCACAAACACTCAGGCACTGTGGTTAAGAGGATACAAAGTCAGCAACAAACAGAAAATAAAATGGTATCTTCTACATTGTTCAACTAATTTTTTAAAGTGTACTTGGTAGCAAGTATCTGTTACTTATTATTAAACATGGGAAAAAATTCTAGAATTTGTGTAAAAGATGAGATTTTCCCCTCCTCTTTGTGATTTGCTACAACCTTAACACGAAATGATATTTAGCCCATATTTTTCAATTTTCTGATCTCCAGAATTACCTGTAGGATATATTTCTAAAATAATAACCCAATGTAAATATTCACTTTAATTCTTTAGAGGGAGACAAAAAATGGTAGATATTAGATACAATACATATTTTTGACAGATCGTTAAATACTTAAATACTTAAAATGCTTAAGACATTTGGTTTACCCCTGTAGAATACATACCTGGCGTTAATCTTACAAGTGGCTGTCACTACTGCTCAACACTTCAGTGGAAAGTCTCCACTTAGCAGCAAGTCAGAAAGACGGCTTTCTGAGGAGGCAGGCAAAGACATCAGCGTAGGGGAATGACTGATACCGAATTTAGGAAATGGCTATGGCACTTTGCCTTGGTGTGGGGAGCACGCAGAAAATGAAACTTCGCAATTCCAGCCTAGTGCCGTTTTTCCTAAAGTGGCTCTGTTTCCTGTGCCAAGCTTTTCTTTTATACAACTTCCCTGAAAATCATTTTCCTGTAAGAAACCTCGGGAATACAGCACTAGCTTTCCCACTTGCCTTCTTCAATACAAAGGGTAATAGCAGCCCGGCAGAAATCAGAGGCAGGCATGAAATTCAGGAGAGGATTTCTTTTGTTATTATCACACCTTCGCATCTGAAATAATTCCAGGACTCAAGCCAAGATCTTTGACACAAGCAGTTACAATGCTGAGTTAAAATGCCAAACCAAAATGCAGTCAAGCTCTGTTTGTTAAGTGAGAAATCCTCCTGAAGAGCTCCTAGATATATCTGTCTTTAGAAGGAGAGAGAAAAAAAGAAACATGTAAGTCTTTCTGGACTGATTTTTTTTTTAGGATTGAGTTTGATCTGTAGATAGACTATTTTGCAAGGCTTTTATTTGTTATATCTTGGCTATTTCAGCCATGAAAACCATTTCACTTGGACAGTCTGTTTATATAACCGTGTGGGATTTTAAAGTTTGCTAAAACAACCAAACACATTCTTCAAAACAATACAATGGGCCTTTCTTGTGAAAGCAAAGCTAATCAAACCCAGCATCCTGTGCTATTGCTGTGAGCCAGCAAGCCATTCGTGGCACTCCTAGATGCTCCCTCTGCTTTTGGGCCAACAGGAGTATCATGGGCTGCTTGCTCCATCTGCTCTCCAAACAAATGCCAAGATGGTCAAGGTGTCAGAACATCCCACTGCAAATAGGATCAAAGAAGCGGCCTGAGCTGCAGTGCCAGAAGTGGAGTCTTTGCAGATACAGAATCTGTAGGTTTCAAACATGACAACAAATCCAGAAAACATTTAGAAGATACTTTAATAGGGAAATTTCTAAGTAGACTTTGAGACTAGCAAGTGGATTTGCAACCCAAATGC
Source organism: Nothocercus julius (assembly GCA_013398735.1). Lineage (NCBI taxonomy): Eukaryota > Metazoa > Chordata > Aves > Tinamiformes > Tinamidae > Nothocercus > Nothocercus julius. The sequence continues at coordinate 2,297,357 of VZSV01000093.1, read as the reverse complement.
ATCAACGAAAGCAAAAACAAAAAAAGAGGAGGTAGTCCTTTTACAAGCAAATTTAAAGCAGAAACAGTATGCTTACCAGTGCTGATAAGGAATTAAAGTTCTGAAAAAACAGATCTTTTAGTTTTGTTGTTAGTCTTCTGCAGAGGCTGGGGCAGAGAACTACCACAGTGAGGGCAAAAGTTAAATGCTGTATTGAAAACAGCACAGGAGAAACACCATTGACACTGTCCCATCTAAACACCTAAGGGGTCCAAAACCCTTCCACCAAAACAAGACATGTGGCTAAGGAAGAAGGTTACACAGCCAGCACCACTAGTTATTTCTCTGATAAACATGTTAACTTTCCACATGGCTACAGTTGGCTCTTCCTAAGCTGGCTTTAAAGATTTTCTCATTGTAGAAAGGAATGAGAAAGCTGGAAAGGGAAAGGCAGCCAGGATGGTGAATGAGTGGCACAGACCCTGGGAGGAGGCGAGAACGGAGGAGGACGGGCTGGCTGAGGGAGGAGGGGACTGACTTGGGTGGAGTATGGAAAAGGAAGATGTCTGGCAAAGAGCATCCTTTCATAGGATCAAAATCACTCTCCAGAAAATCAGCAGTGGACATTAGCTAAAACCTTCCTTGAGAGGAGCATGATTTCTTAAAGGCTGCAGTAAATTATACTTGAAATAAGAACAGGTACCTGAAGGTGAGAGTCAGGAAGGAATGAAGAGATACACACCTATGGGGATGCTATATGCACACCTTCTCCCTCCGTTTGCACACATGGGGTAGAGGCTGTTTCTTAGCTGTGGGATGCTCTCTAACATCTCACTGGAGGTGGCGAAATTAAATTTTACCAATGCTGCAGCAGAAGGTGGATGGGGTCTGGACTACAGTGCTCAAACAGAGTTTAAACAGGTTGTGAGTCTAGATATTCCAGGTGAACATTTAAGTTTTCAGCAGATTTTCTTCTCTAGTTATAGTCAGAAAATGCCTGTGGATTCAAAGCTTCCATTTAAACGTGAAGCACCATATTTCCCTGACTGACCAGAACAGGCTATTATGATTTGTATATTAAAGCCTTGTGTTTTCCACCTATCGAGTGCATAAACAACAGTTTAACCTTTATCCCAAGGCATGTACACCCTGCTCCTCCTAGAAAAATGAATTCGCGTTAAGCAGTCAAATCAGTATCAACCTGACCTTTAAACACATCAGTGTTTCTTGGAAAAATATTATGGCTGAGATGCCTACTGTGGTAAACAATATTTGCTGCTGCAGCCCGTCGGTGAGTCACGCTGCGCAGAGGCTTATCAAAATAGGGGGCTGGAAACCAGCGGGGACCGCAGATCTTCTGACAAACTCCACAGGATATGAAGAACAATGTAAATGCAACAGTTCTGGCAGATATATTTCTATATTACTGTTCCAGAGATAACAGCTAAGGTGAATCATTTCCCACCACCTACAGTACTGAATTATTTCAAATTCTGAAGGGACCATATTTATTTCATTGGTAGGTAGCAATTTACTTAGCTGAAGATCATTATATTTATGTGTCTGTGAAATCCTCACAATAATTATATATTTGAGCTGTCTCAGAAGTGCTATATATATTCTCATTAGTCATGTACTTCCAAGGATATTATCATTTTTTTTCCTTCAACAACCTTTGCAATCTGAGTGCGAAGGACTGTACTGTATGTGAACCTAGATTCTCATAGTTTTCTTAAACTCTAGTTTAATCAAACAGCAGGGTGGCCTATATTCAAATGCAAATGTTAAGCGTGCTATGAAATATCTTCATTTCCCTAAATGACTGCACTGCAGAGCTTATTTAAAACAAACCACACTGTGCACAAGAACAGAAGGGAACATGGAGAAAAAGGCCTCTGTTCTATATTACTTTTGCAAAAGTTCTCCAGAAAAAGGTCACAAAAATGTTTAGAATAGGGTAAGGAGATAAAGGCCAGGGAAGTCCTTGATTCCAAACCTACCTTTACCAGGGAGCTAATTGTATCTCTCCAGGATACGAAGAGGTCGACTTATGCTTTTCAAAGCCACTTTGGAAATCTCATATGAAAAATATTTTAACAGCACAAAATATCGTCGCACTAGTCTAAATGTAACTGGTAGTCCCTGTGACTAGAGATTAATAAACCCAATTAGTGCAATTCCTTGGAGCTGCAGCACAGATTAATGGTGGCACTTACAGCCCTCCTCCCTGGGTAGGAAGATCATGCTTGCCTTTACTCCTCAGCTTGTAACCTCTATAATGCTCCTTGGTCTCCCAAGATCACCAGATAATTTTGTTATTTTCTCCTTTTTGAATGTAGTGATGATAAAAAGTGGTGGGCTGATGGTCACGGAGACCAGAGACTGGTACTTAAACTAATATGCCATACTTATTCAGAAAGCTTTGTCCAAGAAACCCAAGAGGTTTAAAAATATGTCACTTAAATCACTATCCTCATTCTGTCTACTTTCTTATTTATTTGGATACCTTCCACAAGCAACAAGAAAATGACCTCAGTTGCATTTTACTCTATCATTCTTGCCAAAAACAGATAGGCTTTGTAACCTGTGTCTCCTGGTTTGGCTGATGGATTTTTCTTTTCTTTTTGAAGATACATCAGTACAGAAAGATGTAGTACAGAAAGGGTGTGCAAAGCACATCAGATCATGACAATTACTCATTAACCTTAGGTCAAGCGAAATGCTGAATTATAGTTAAAGTAAACAACAAACGTACACAGAAGACAAACTTATATCTCACCTATATAATGTAACAAGTGACCCTGAGCAAAGCAGACACAGCCCATTGCAAGCTTGTTATAGCCCAGCATCAATGCGCTACTACTACCAAAATCAGGGAGGAAAGGTTATAGGTTAAATTTGACCTCGGAGTATAGGAGCAAAGGCTGAACCAAAGATAAGCTGTTCTTTCTCTTTTTGCTGCCTTGGGAAGAAAGAAGGGCATTTCCATGCTCTCAGGAGTTTTAAGGGAGTTTCCCTTAAATCACCCTTGCATCTTTATCAAACTTAAGAAGTATCTCACTTTCCGAGTAGCATCAGCTTATATCCATCACGCTGCTGACCTCGGTGGGGCTACAGCCTCTAATGAGGAAACAGCTAGACGTGTGACCTGCCATCTCTTTTGTGGTGATCACCTATTCCCATCAAAGGCACGGGACTTTTTTTGCACTGACTTCCATGGCTGCAAAAACAAGCACATGTAAATAGGCACCGCTTGGCAAATGGAGAGCTCCTCGGTGGAAGGCATCCGCAGCAAATTAATAAGCCTAAAAGGCTCTCACAGTTTGAAACTCCTCTTCCTAATCTATGATAGCTGCCACGTTTATTTTATTACGATATAAAATAAACATCACACCTTTAAACTTTTCACACTGTTAATAAATCAGCTCTGAGGGGATGACTCTCACGAGAGGATCATGTCAGCGGCTACCAGAGTCACACGGATACACAAGAGATGCAATTACGCTGGAATAGCCAATTCCGCTGCTCTGACATGGCTTTTTATTTGACTAGCAAACAAGGAGAGGTCTCATTGGCTACAGCAGGAATTTATTCAACTTAATTGCAGCCTGGCTTTTCTACCACTAATCTTTTTCCTCCTTTTCCTTTAACTTGGCCTTCACAAATATTTTTTCTTATCTGCTTTGGTAGCTGATGTTGTCCTGTTTCTTGGGTCTGAGTGTTATACTTGGTATGGACATGCACATGTTCAGAACTAGATAAGCACTAATTCCTGAAAAGATTTACCCCACCCCAGCTCACTTGTTAAAGTTCGTGATTCAGATTAAAGGAATCTGCAGCCTTAAACTGAGCCATATTTTGCGACAGCTTCGTAGAGTAATCCGGTGAAATTATCGAATCTTTTGTTTTACTATTAGCTATATATTCAGACAATGTTTTTTCCCTGCGTCATCATAGCATACATACATCTGATAAGTGATTTTAGGCAATATCAAGCAACATTAAATACATTGCAGTAATCATTTGTGTGATCTGTTAGCGTGTGAAACAAACTGAACTTCCAACAGATTTAGAAGCGATCCGTATCTCATGTGAATAGAGCCCTGTCCAGTAAAGCTGAGTGTATCGATCACCAGGGTACAAACCCCTCTTGTCTGGACGTCGCTCATGCCCCCTTGCAGCCCAACACTTTAGCTGACACTACACAAAACAACCAACCACTGACCTGCAAATCGCCCTGGCTGAGGGTGCTGCTGCCTGGCTCTGGTGCCAGGGAGAAGTGCAAGGTCGAGCAATTGTTTTTGCCAAGGACAGGATTGAGGCTTTAAATCTCAAGTAGTTACTGGCGTTTCAGGAGCAGCAAATGTCTTCCAAGCCAGTAAAGTAAACAAAAATTGTTAAGAGATTCATCCAACATTTATCTTTTTAAGTTGTTATCTGACACATGAACTCATACTGTTTTTATAGCTATGCATAAAATATTAAAACTAAAAAGCTCAAGGACTTTTGAGAGGAAAGAAAAAGAACAAAACTATTTGAGATTTGGAAACACGTCATCAATATATAGTGTGTCTGCATACTGGATCAGAGACTCCTGATTCTGCGTGTTTACTGATTTGGGCTTTTTGGTTAATGACATACTTTTTTTTTGGGCTTTTTGGTTAATGACATACTTTGAGAGGTAGCAAGGCCTGGCGGGACCTAACAAAATATTGAAGATTTGTATTTTTAAAAGTCTAAGTTATGCAAATATGGATACATTCACATATATTTTACCCAACCATGGTTGTAACAAAGCCCTGAAAACATTCTTTTTTATGCTCAGGATAATTTGGGGGGCATGCTTAACACCAAAATGCTGCATAACGATTACTTTTTTCTTCATTATAAATGACTTCCATTATACCGCCCTGGACACAAGAACAAGTTTAAATTCCCACGGCTTCTACTTTATTATTACTCCTGAAGGTACTGCTCCGTGTCAGAGTGCATATAGTATTTTTAGAAATAGATTACAAAATACCTACGGGGGGAGGTAAAGAGGAGTGGAAAGAGGTAGGAAACACATAGAAAAATAAATGTGTCTATAAAAGTTTGTGCATCTTTGTAAAGAGGACTGTTAGTCAGAAATGCCATTCAGAAAATACAAGAGTTTTCACTATGCAAACTGCTTCCGCTACTCTATGTTACGATGCAAAGAGAATGTGAAGAGAGGCTGCCTATATATAATGTACTACAGGAATCAAGAGTTGTAACAGATTTTGTTCATCTCCTAGTTGCTAACATTTAGATCTTATGCTAGAGAGAATTCTGAGGTTGCTCTGAATATACTCACAGGCACACCAACATAAAGAATTATCAAAGAAATTATCATGGGTTCTGATGCAGACATTTTGCTTCCAGATTTCAGCAGGATCTTTCCTCCCACGACAGCTACTGTACTGGTTTCTAACCTCTGCGTTGGCAATAAGATCAGAATCTACATATTTTAACTAGAGGAGCAACCAGAGGATAAGGGAGAGGATGGAGGCGAGTTGTTCCAGTTGTAAGCAAGTCATATTTTTAGGAGAACTTGACAGCCTGAAGCTGCGCTGTGACACAAGGATGTGGAACAAAAGCTCCACAAAAGGGCTGACCATCCAGAAGTGGTAAGAGAGGGAAATGCTTCCATGACTCAGGACTCGGGAGGGTTCATCTGCTGCTGCCTGCTGGGGCTGGGGACAGGAGAAGGTCATTCCTTCACCTCATGCTGCTGTGACTGATGAGCACTCGCTTGCCCATCAAGTTCGGACTGCCTCGTGCTGCAGCACAGGCGGTCGAATCCCTTCGGCAGGTGCCGTGGTGTCCTTGGAGAGGGACCGAGCCACTGCCAGAGGGAAGACGTAGGGTCAGGAGAATGGCAAGGAAGGGTCAGGCTGCTGCACAGTTAGTCCTGGCTCTTAAAGATAGGATTTATCTCAGAAAATGTGCCTCTTAATGTCTTTACTGCTTAACAAGCCCTCTTCTACTTCAGGGACTTCATTATATGAGACGGATGAAATGTTCACCTTGCTCTTCCAGCTCAGGGTGTTGGAAATTTTTCCCCTTTTTTAGAAGAAATGTTATTACCCATTGGCAACTGTACTCTTGCAGTCATTAAGTGATAACACTAAGGAAAGCAGGACTTCGGATTTCAGGACAGTCAGTGTTTAAGAAGCCAGTAGCGTTCTGCCTTTTGGCTCTTTGGGGCCAAATGGACTCAGAGAGAAGTAATCTCTTCTAGCCCATGAAGGGTCTACACACGCTTTTTCCTCTAAATAAAACATGTTTCATTTATTTTTTTCACTCACTTGAAAAGTCAAATATGGATTGAAAAGAGTTTCAAAATTCATATTGCATTTAGTTAACCCAGAAGCTAAAGTTTTCTCTTGATATTTATGCCCAAATTTAACTTCAAGCATAAAGAAACAGTAGCACAAACCACCACACACTGCAAACTTGAAGTTAGAAGCATAATAAAATGTTGAACTAAACCTTAAGTACAAAAGAACTAAATTCATTTATCTATTGGTTATTGGCATTCTGATTAAAGTATTTGTACACAGATTACAGACTCGCAAAGACAAAACAAAGTAACTGTAGACTGAAAGACTTTTGAACCTTGTCGTATCAAAATGAGCAACCGCAAAAAGATGTTTATACCCATAAAGACGTGAGACTTACACACCTCTCTTTATGTCTGAATCAGATTATTGCATTTCTCTGTCATGATTCTGATCTATTGAAGATCAGTATAAATCAGGTATAATTCTACTCACTACAAAAGCTTTTACACTTGCACAAAACTTAACATACCAAAATAAAGGCATTCCACACATCTGCCCTCCTATGGTTCCTGACTGTATTACAGTTGCAAATATTTTAAAGATGAAATGTTAATTCTATTCCAAAAGATAGCAACCTTGTTTTAGAATGAAAATTGACACCATAACAGAGAAAACCTTCATGGTAGTCCTTCATAGTGCAGTGTTTAAAGGCACTAGGACTAGACTTTTTCATAAAAAAAAAAAGTTTCATTATCAACAGACTTTTCTCCTCTACCTCCCTTTTTAAGTCTTTAAACCTGATATTTAATTCCATCCATGAAATATTATGCAATATGTTGATCATGCTGTTTTTTAATTTCAACTCAACTGAAGAAGCATTGTTAAAAAGAACCACTATATCCCACGGGAATCAGGAAATTAAACCTTATTTATTGGTTTTTGACTTTCCCGTAAGTAGATAGAGCCATATACCATCTGATTACCATCTGAGGGGAGGCACAGCTTGAAAAGGAGCACTGCCAATGTGTCACTGGACCATTGATTAATTAAACAATAAGACGAGAAGGTCTGTCACGGAGGGTCATTAATGCACGTCTAAAATGCCATTTGAGGCATGAATGTCTGGTTAGTACTACAGAGCCTGATCCCACAAGAATTTAATTCTGAGCACACTATTTACTTCTGTTGGTCTGCATGCATAGTAGGCACTGCCATTTGTAGGTATTAGAATATGCTGGGCAATATAAATCAGATCTTTACTTTTGCAGAGATGGGAGAGAGAAAGGGGGTGTTCATTTTAATTTCAAATAATGGAAATAGCATGCTTCCAGTTTTAAAAATTGTCTCCCATTCCAGAATATTGAAAGGGATCACAAGAACATACAAACAGCCAGTTTCTTAAAATAATACACTTACAGGCAATAAAATCCAAAATCTAGTAGTAATAGACAGCAAATCTATCTAGCAGGAACTGAAGAAATGGTGGTTACAGCAAAAGTCCATTTTATAGCCATGGCTCTTGCTGCTGGCTCTGAGTCACTCTGAGTCATCCTCACTACTGCAGGACACAATTAAGTCATCTGTAAATTGAGTAGTACTACTTAAGTACTTTGTGGGACTAATGTAAAGATTAATTCATTGCTATTAATATAGAGCTTTATGATCATCATTTTACTATTTCTAGACATCTCACAGCAAAAAAAAAAAAAAAACTATATTCCTAAGACTTCTGATTTTCAGAGCTTTTTTGAGTAGTCTGAAGAAGAGACCATTCTGTACGCGTTTTGTCTGCTACATTTTGGATGAAATGGTTAAATATTGATTGGGCTTCAAAGAAAGCACGGGGCTTTCTCTAGCTCCTTGGTTTGGGCACTCATCTACAAGGAGGTCATGCTTCAGTTAAGGTTTATTTTAAATTTAACAGTCAGCTATATAAGGACCCTGACCTAGAGCTAGAAGAGCATGCTCGCCTGTGCAGATATGTGCACTTTCTCTTGCTGATCTAACAAGCACCTAAGTATCCTGTGGAACAGCTTCAATACGAGGAAAGAATAAATAAGGAAAGAAAATTTGTGCTATCGTGTAATAATCTATAACTTCTCCCTGAAATAAGACAACAGAACCTATTCTAAACGGGCAGCATGTGAGGGCTTGAAGCGCCATCACGAATACGTTGCACTCAAACTCTTCTTGATACTGTCAGATGTTGTTTTCTGCACTCAAGAGCTGACAAAGGATAATCTGAGATATTTCACCTTTAGGTGAGTATTACTAAGTAAAACAAACTGGCATCGGAGGAGAGACTAAGTTAACAGCAGGTTTTTCATAAATATTACACAGCTGCCTGATCATAAACTGGGTACTTCTAATAGTCCCTCACACCCACTACTGCTAGACTTCCAAATTAAGGTCAGTTAGGATTACTTCCCTGCAGAATATATTTCCCTTTAGCTAAACATTCTAGAGATAATGTTGTAGCAGCTCATTATTTTAATACTTTGTGAGGGTGGAGGGCATAACACAGGAAATTTGGGGCAAGGCAGACTTGTATGATTCCTTCTCATTCCAGAGCCAAACGCTTCTCTAGTCTATGTCAGCTCGTGCTCATCTGTGACCCAACTGAAACAGGGAAAAATTAAGAACCAGAAAGGAAGTTCGCAAGAACCTTCATTTAAAGACAAATCTAATCTAGGTTTCTATTTATATTAGAAATTCTATTTCTATCAGCCAGCAAAGCCACTGTATCAGCATAAGTATTGATATTAAAACCTATAGTTTGGGTTCAACATTAGCATCATTACCAATGTTATACCAATATTTTGATTGATTAGGGAAAAGCTAAACCAATATAAGAACATTTATAGGAGTTTAATATTATCCACTCTAAAAAGACGGTGCTTCTTGAATCATGTCACTGTACAGAAATCAGCACAAGCTTGAGGTTTAGTTCGCTCTCCAGCAGGACTCCTTCCACCCGCGGGCGCGGCCTGGGGATGAATAGAACTCATCTTCATCGCAGTCTCTAGACCAAGTTACCTGACTCAGTCTCACGTTGAGAGCACACGCTAAGGAACAACTTTTGAGCTACACAGAGCGATTAGCTTAGCAGCAGATGACTTGGAACTCAAGCTGTGGCACCCCACTGAATTATGAGCTCCAAAGCAGCCACCCACCCCTCTCTCTGACCAGCTTCAGACCTCTAAGCATCCTCTTGCCTTGAGCTTCTTCAGCCTGGAAGCTAAGAAAAGACCAAAAAAAAATTTTTTTTGCCTCACATTGTAGCAAAAACAAACTCATCTTCTATCATACTAAATCAGTAGTTTGTCCAAATGGGTCAAATGGCTGTTAAAAACATTTCATACACTGTAATATTTTGTATTGTCAAACAGCTAGGAAAGGTGGGCTAACATTTAGCTCACCAGGAAGCCATCTGGTCCAGAAGGGAGCAGCTTGAGATCTTCCCAGTTGCAGTGCTCAGCAGCTAAGGCAGGGAAGACTGAAAAGTGGACACAACTATACAGATCCAAGCATAGGGTTGTGTTCCAATTTAGCTGAACCAAAGTCTTAAAGCAGGGCACAGAGTGGGGACAAAGATGCCACTCTTCTGCTCAGCCATATTAATTGATCACTCTTAGATTATGACTAGGGTCAGTGTCAGCTCATTAAACCAAAGGAACTTGTAGCCATCTGTCCATACTCTTGGTCTAAGTTTCTTTAATCTTTTGGTTTAATTCGCTATATATAGTTAACACTACTGAAACTGCATTCAAATTAACATGAAATTAGTTAAGAATTGCACAGGGTAGCAAAATTAAAGCTCTAAGGACTGTCCCTAAATTAATGCAAGGCTCAGGACCAAAAGCAGAGGGCTGAGACAACTGCTTGTTGGGGAGAGGTTCTCCTCTTTGCAAAGAGGTTCTCCTCCTTCTTCTAGGCTTTCCTCTACTCAGAAACCTTTATGGCAGGTATTAGTTCTCCTCCACTCTATCCCAACCCATAAAAAGAGAGATATATTCAAAAAAGAAAAATTAATTCAATAGGGCTTTCTCCTAAGAAACATTATTATAAAATAATACTAGTGTTTTCTAACCAAAGCATGCAAGGCTCGGACTTTCTACAACATGTGGTTTTCTGTCATTCATTTCAAAATTCAGTGTATTAACAGTATTATTTACCAAAAAGAAAAAACAGTTTGTGGAGTTTGTGATATGTGGGAATTGATTTTCTTATTCATCCTAGAACAGTACATAGTATATACACCCACTAAAAATAGTGTGTATAAAGATATATGGTATGTATAGCTCATATATACATTATAGTATATAGTCAGTATAGACATTTCATGATCTCTTCAGTTTCTTCTCTAGAATCTTCACTACAATATTGTGGAGAACATACAACCAATTAATCCACAAATGCTTTAAAAAAAGAAAAAAAAAAGTCTGAGTAAAAATGTGAGAAAAAGAAAGAAAGAAAAAGCTAGAGAAGGCACAAAAAATCTGGTATCTTTCTATTGCTGTTTTAAAGCATAACAAACTAGAGCAATTTATTTCACTACATCCAGTTGTAATGTTAAACCACAGATAAACATTACCAATGTAACAAGAATGTGTTTCTTCCTTCCGATGGAGGTCCAAGATTGCCCTCTTGAGTATGCCAAACAGCACGGGGTACTGGATTCCCCATGTGATTGGCACACACTTTGGCTTTGATTCAGTTTGGAGATGAAATTGTTGGCGAAAGCTTTGGAAATTCTGATTCTAGAGCTCCCAAGGCAGGCTGTCTTTACTTTGAAAAAAGAATATTTTTTTAATAACACTATGTTACTTGGCTCTATCTCTTCTTAACATGGCTTAATGATGTTTTGCATTTCTGCATATTGTGCAACATCCCCAAGAATTTTAGTAGTGGGAACTTCATAAAAATTGTTTATTACTTCAGTATGTGCTAATAAAATTGCTACATATTTGGTGAAGCAATTTAATACAGTCTTCTTTGATGGGATGCAGAAAGGTCACCTATGGCATGCTGATACAGAAAGATATATATGTTCACTGAAAGGCAGAAGCCATTTTTTAACATGCATCATTTTCATGGCACCTCTGGTAATGCAGTGAATTCAGCAGGGTTAGCGATTTATGTTCAACTTATCTTGTAAACAAGGTAAACCATCCCTTAAGCTTATGCTTTAAATTCTGTAGTCAACACTATTTGCACAGCAACAAGCTTATTTATAGTATACTTCAAGATACAGAGTTTGGTTTATTATTTTCTTTATAGGAATGGAAAGGATACAGAAGTGGAAAACATTATTTTGAGACCTGACTCTAACACCTCCTAAACCCTAAAGACAGTAAATGTTGAGAGTAGAGCTGGGAGGACTGGTCCTGAATTCACTTTCCCAGTGACATGTAACTATAAAACATTAGTTCTCTGCAAATCCAATCCACTTTAAATTCAGACTTCATGCAACTTTCTGTTTTCAATGTAAACTTCTTGCCTTATGCCTATGCATGAATGATGCATACAAAAATATACACACGCATGTACACACTTTGAAAATTGTTGTACAGGCATGCAACGACTGTATGCACCAGCCTTTCTTTATTTATACAGCTGCTATGTTATAACCAACATTACAGCTATTTTGCACATCAATCTACTGCCCAGACGGTTTGTTATCTAGTTGCCCTAATGGCTAGTAGCCTGCCTTCAATCCATGAAACCTTTCAGCAAAGTTCATCCCATAGCTGAATACGGAGTTTTGGCTCCTTGTTGTGGTGAATCCTCAAGGATCCAGTTCAAGAAATACATCTGTCAAAACTGACACTGTCAACTCCTTGAGAAAACAGCCATGCCCTCAATTCTGAAGCTAAGGCTTTCTCAGCAAGATGAAGATCAGCTAGGATTAATGCAAGTATCATCACTACCCCTCTGTTCTTCTAATAAGATTGTTTCTAAAAATATGTACAGCATACTTTTCCTCATAATTGTCTTTAACTTTTGTCATTGTGTGTCTTCAGAGAAATCAATATGACTGCTAGTTTCAAAAGAACTCTCAACTGCACTACCACGGTCACTTTGCACAAATGTTTATTTCATCATGTGTTTGAGTGATGAGTTAGTCACAGAAGAGGAATTTTTTAATTAACATGGCTTCTTTGGCTGCAGGTTTCTTTCTTTCTCAGGAATGGGTTTGTCAGCATAACACTTTTCTAAGTGGTGTTTTGGATATCGCCTACAGAATGGGTGCTCAGTATTTTGATTTTTCACAAATGATGTTTGATAAATGCTAAAGCCATCCTCACGGCTAGGAACAGATTCATGTGCCCACAGGCAGAAGTTTTGTGAGTTCTGTTGCCTTCTCTCAGGCTCAACCTTCTTCCGTCCAAAACCCTACAAAAAAAATGAAAGGAAAAACCCTGTAAACATATGACTTGAGATGACAGTTTCACAGATGAAGCTTGAACCAGTCACTAATCCATAGGGAAGTTAATGAAGCTGTTATCACAGTGATTTCAAGAACTCATGGTATGTCTAAGCTAAAAATAATACTGCCTGGCTTGCCTGTGTGCATTGCTGCCTTCATACATAAGGAGAAATACGTTGACTTCTCATCTACCATTACTAATGAATCACTTACACTTGGCATTTCTGTAGCATACTTTATACTCAAACTAAGAGGTAGATTGATCTTCAGCGTAACAAAGAATGAAGGTAATAATGTTATATTTGGACTGTAGAATTCCAGATTATAAAACTGGAATTTTTAATACTCGCCTCTCCAATCACAGGAAGATGGAATCTGATTTGCACACTATGTAGGTTTCAGAAAATTTAGTTGGAATTATAGTTTATCAGTACGTCTAAAGCTATGAGACACTAAGTGTCATACAAAGCACACAGAAATTGAGGTATTTAATAGCAATGAATAATGACTACCTAAAAATCTAGGTCTAAGAGAATCCACAGACAGACAAACATTCATTTTAACAATTCCTTTCCTCCTTCTCTTTTCATTATCTCCTAAACTGAGCTATTTCTTTTGCTGCCTAGAAAGACACCAACAATCTAAGGAGAACTGAAAAACATGAAACTGTTGCATGTACAGAAAAGTCAAACACAATTTAAAAAAGCATTCAAAATTGTGTCTTCTACAACTAGGTATGAAGAGATATGAATTGGAAAATAATACATTCAGAAAATATGTGGGGTGTCCTATGGAGTTTGGTCAAACTTTTAATAAAGATTAGTGAACCACTGTGTGCAACTGACTTAAGAGTGGTTGACAAAAGCTCAAAGGAAAGCAATTGCTTCTAGCAAAGAGGGCATATGACTCCGTGCAAAATCTTAAGTCTTTCAAAAAAGGAGCACTGCGGTATTATTGGACACCCAAGTCACAACTAATAAAGGTTATTTTTCTGTTGTTTTTATTTTTGCATTCTCACAGTTCTGAGCACTTTGGTTTTTGCAAGGAAGAGAAACAATGCTGTGTATAATCTCTGGCAAACTAAGAGACATGTACATTCTGATTTTCTCAATGCTAGGTACTTACAAAATCAAAATATTCTCCTACATTCTGTAAACAATGTCTGTTGTCATGAGAAGAAAATGGGAAGTTGTTGTTCACTGCTTTCTGAAAAAAAAAGAAGATATGGAAAAAAAAAAAAGAATTTTCACATACCTTATATTGCATACATACACACTAGTTTTAGTTCTTATATTCTGACAGATTCCAAACTACAATTGCATATCTTCCAACACTGACATCATTTTCATCTTTTTTTCATCTTAATTGTACATCATTTTATTGAAGCAAAATGCACTTTAAAAAAAACATCAGGAAGATGTGTGTTCCTTCGAATTATGAACATACACATGATTAATACTAAAGTGTGAATTTTCAAATAAAATATGCTACGTTCCATCTACAACTAGGAAAATATTAGACATATGTCAAGATTGCATTGTTTGATTGTCCAGTAAGCCCAAAGCTAATTAAAATGAACTACAAAAGGGACCTCAAAACCAAATTAATCTATGCTTTATGTACCGTATGTCATGTACACTGCTTGTTCCAGGGGAAGTGGAGGAGGTATTAAACGCGTAACTAATTTATAATCTCATTTTTTAGCATAATGTTCTTCCAGTCTTTAAAATGAAACTACAGTTTTAGGAGAAAAGGGCATCTGTAACTGCAAAAAAACCTGATTGTTCAAAAATTAATTAACATTTCATTTTTTAAGCTGAAATGTGAAACACTGAAAATGCTTCTAGGCTATTAGATTGCCTCAATTTTTTGTCATGTATTATTTTTCTGCTTCATGTTGGAAACTTTTTTTTTTTTTTGGTAACCAATCTAATGCTTTTTACTTTCAATATTGTGGAATAAAGTTTTCTTTTTCCAGCTATGATATTCACTTCTGTACAAAAAGATGAGTTCTAATGTAATCCAATTTTTAATGGTTTCAAGAGTAAGTAGCTTTTATGAGATACACTCTGAATCAGTTCTAAAGACAGATATCACTAGAAGTCTGATCCAACCAGAATAATCAAAAAATGAAAAATTGCCTGCATGCAATTGGCTGCATTTGTTTCATTTTTGGAAGGTGCTGCATGTTCACAAGGAAGTTCAGCCACTCTGTTGCCCACCAAGTGCAATGGACAATTTCTCACAGATGGGCTTAAATTAGGCACCTTTTATGTCATGAAAACTATAACCTTCTCCTTTTCACTAATCATGAACGTCCTCTTTTAGCATTCTTTCCCAACCCATGTCTGCTCTTGATAACACTAAAATTTGTGAAATGACCTCAGTATAAATTTATATGCCTATCGGAAATGAAAACAGAAAATATTTTGTGCACAAAGGGCTTGGGTAAAGGAAAGCTCAGCATGATCATTAAATTAGGACATAAAGACTATAAAGGTCTATAAAATTGATACATTGTAAATGCTCACAATTTAGAAGTACCATGTTTTGATTGTTTCCAAAGTTGGCCTGATTTTCTCATTCAAGTTTTAAAGATGTTTCAAACATGAAGTTTCCAACTTTGCAGTTAGAAGGAAATAATCGTTCTGCTAAATGCACAGAGTGTTTGATGTTCCGTTCGACGGGGCAGATGATGGTTTCGCTGGATGCTCTTACGGGGCGATTTTCGACTGCGGTGGATGCCAGCGTAGCGGCGCACACCGACTCACCCGCTCCCGCGCGCGGTAGCCCGGCCGCAGCGTCCCCGCAACGTGCTGAACTTCCCCTGCATCTTGTCCCTGCTTCAGAGCAGAACCGGTAGCGGACTCAGGCTGGCTCTGGCATAGTCCCAAGTGCGCAAACTAGAAAACAAGCAAATAAACCCAGCCAGAAACGGGGACAAAGCCACGGTTACTCCCATTTTTGGTGTTACACCACCACCTAGTGACCGCCTTGGGAAGAACGACACTGCAGCCGTAGGACACTCAATCCCTTCCTTCAAAACACGGTGCAGAGGAGTAAAACACAGGAAAAAAGAGCACAGAATATTATTTCCCCAGGAAGTTTCTGAAAATTGTTTATATAATGGTAATTAATCTCTTACAACCCCTATGCTGTAATGTCTTTTTCTACATGAAGTGAGAGCAAGGCTACCGCTTTTTTCATGCAGCACTTGATGGGACCTCCAGTGTGGTCACCCTGGGGTGCTGGGGTGACACCACCGACAGCTGCAGCGGTTCCTGGCTTGCTCCTCTCTGGCCCCTTATGGCTCCTTTTCCCTCGGACCGGGGTCAGGAAGCCTTGTTTTCCGTCAAAAATGCAACCAGCTGCAGCTAGGGCCCCCCTCGGCTAAAGGAGAGTCTGCCCCCATAACCACTGAGGAAATGGGCCTCAGGAGAGGTGACAACCGCTGGCCAAGCCCTACCGGGGTTTGCTCGGGAGGGCTGACGTTTAAAAACGGCCCATTCGGGGCTGGGTCCCAGGTTCTTGAGCCCGGTGGTGGCCCCGGTGCCTTACCCAGGCGCCGTCGCGCTCGGTGCAGGGGTTGGCCAACCTGCCCTTGCCCATGGCTCCGTGCGGGCCGTGCGGAGGGCACCGCGGTTGCCATGGTGGCTGCCCTGTGCACCCACAGAGACCGCAGAGCGGCCCCCCATGCTAAGGGATTTACAAGAAGGCCAAGAGGAGGCGCCGCCATTACGTGGTGGGACGAGCACAGTGGCTGATACCAGAGCTCCCTGAGGAGAGAAAATCCTCATCCGAGCAGCGAGACCCTCACTTCGGGGATGGAAAGCGTCTCCCTGGAAACGCAGAGCTGCTCCCTCCTCCAGGGCAGGGGAGGCCTCCCTGCAGCCCACGGAGACTGGGGCTTTCCGAGGGAGGACAAAATGGAGGGGCGGCAGCGCGCAGGGCGATGGGGCCAGGCCCCACCGAGACCCTCCTTGTTGCTGCTGTCGCCCCCCACCTGGGACCAAGTGCTTTTCCCTTGAGAAGGACATTGTCTCTTGCCTCAACGAATCATCCATAAAGCATTTTGGCCTACGTGCTCCATTCAAGGGGTAGCATCGTGTAAGTTTTGGTTCATGGGAAAAAATACTTAGCATCTACCACTTTGTTTTAAAATAATTATTGTAAAAGCACTCGATTAAGACTATAATTACCCTTCATGTTAATATGAACAAATTCTGGGGGTTTGTTTGTTTGTTTTTTCACATGTAGTTAAATTGCAGCAAACAAATATTTACATTTCTGTGCTATGAGAAAGGCTTTAGCAAATTTAATGGCTTGGTGATAGCTATTATCATGTATTGAGAGTGATTGCAGCCTCTGATGTTAAAACACAGCAATTCTCCTCTTAGTGTGAGCGTGGAATGTTTTATTCATGCTTTAACTGTTCAGAATATTTCTTTAAATATTTCCCATTTCTTTCTAATTTAAGAATGTTGCTCCCTACAAACTGAATTCTCCTCAACCTACTTCTTCATTTTTAGGAATGCAAATATATTTCAAGTACATGATTAACATAAACACAAATCTTAAGCTGCCTTTGTGATTTTGATAGAATGAATCTTTTAATTTTGTTATTTTTATGGATGGAGGAGTGGAGAACTACGTTTTCTATGTATTTCACTGAGCGAAAATCTGAGGCATGGAGAGACAAGGCCATTGCTTAAAACTTAACGAGCTGTAGGCAAGACTGAACTTCCCCCTCAGTCAAACAGAAACAAGGACTTTGCCTCCAGAGCCTTGATAGACGTTAGCAGACTGATGCTTCTGCGGTAAATGGCATAGGCCTGTTTTCTACTATATAAATATTCAAGGCTAACTTAAGTGGGAATCAGACAGCGCAGCTGACAAATGAAACAAGAAAAAAAAATACGGTGCTTGTATTAGTTAAATATTAATGGTTCAGACAACCACTCGTTTGTTTTAAAGGAAATTTCAAAGCTCCAGTGTGAAAACAAACTCTAGTTCTCCATCTTACTAACTATCGGGCATAGGTAATGACATTTCACAGCACAAGCTGCCATCAGGCAGTTTTTCAAGGCTCTCTTCTAAACGACCCATTTTGTTTCTACAGATATCTGTTGAGAATTTTGATAATACATGTAAGAGCAATGGTTTGGGTGCTGTTATTTTTAATGATGACATATGGTAAATTACCAAGTACAACAACAGGTAAATGCCTTGGATAAACTACTTTCATGATGATTTACAAAGGCTAATATAAAACCTGCATATGAAAAATAAGCTGTTCAAGAGAAGGTAGTTTTGATTAAAAAAAAATAAAAAGTAAATAAGCTGCATATTTTGGAACAGTTTTGTCACTGGATTGTCATTTTAGCCTTGAGTTTGATGAACTGCACTGTGTAAATGTGCCAGGATTAGATCAGAAGGCTGTGAAGATAACTCATGTTATTTTTAAGACAGGGGAAGTCAGTGACAGAAAGAACTAGAGAAGGAAAAAACAACATGACAGGCAGGAGGAACTTTTGATTTGCTTTTATTCCATTCTATCTATTTTTGGATTCTATAACACAGAATCTATTCTTGCGAACTGAGATAACACCACTTTGGCTTTAAAAGTATTACTTTTCTAAAATTTTTCTCTTCTCTTCCTCTTCTCTTCCTCTTCTCTTCCTCTTCTCTTCCTCTTCTCTTCTCTTCTCTTCTCTTCTCTTCTCTTCTCTTCTCTTCTCTTCTCTTCTCTTCTCTTTTCTCTTCCCTTCCCTTCCCTTCCCTTTCCTTCCCTTCCCTTTTTTCCTGAAGGTGTGCAAACTCTTTTGTATTTACTGTTGTCCTCCAGTGGGATAAAGATGAAAAAGAAAAGTCTATGGATCACTTAGAAAGGTCTGTTCCTAACACCGTAAAAGGATTCCAAATGAAGGCAAGCAATAAATAACTGAATCTATTTAAGAGTTCAGCCAAAGTCTGCAGTGGCAGTAGGCATAGGTCCAATACAATAGACAATGGACTAAAATTGCTTTGAGGTAGTATCTTAAGGCATTTTCTTAGATTGTGTACATCCATCTTCATACCAGTGTGCATTTCTACATTTGCAATACTGTTATTGCTAAAAGACATGCTTTTTGTTCATAAAAATAGGCAAGATTAGAATATTTTAGCTTCGTTTACAGAGGCGGAGTGGCTTGTGCCTTTCTGTCTGCCTGTCTGTCTGGCCACCTAATGATTTTGAAATCTAGAAGCCACTTCCAGTTGTGAAAGAAGCAAGTGATTTTGAAGGCAGTTATGATCATTTAGGCCTAATGAGTATGAGGATAGGAAGCAGCCCCGTGAAGGCAGACGGTGCTTGGTTGCTGTAAATTCGGCTCTGGAGCACCATGCCAGCCAGCCAGGGTTTGTATAATTTCCTGCCTAGCCACAAATTGCACGGTGTCTCTTGGCATGGAGGCATAATGAGGGAAACTTGTGGTTTGGAGCAAAGGACACCACGTTAGCAGGAAAGAATTAAAGGGCAAACATTAATAGCCACTCAGCAGCTATTCACGGCACAATTTGTTTGCTGCAAACACCACAGCTAAGTCTTTCACCAAACTCTGTGTGCAACGGGAGGCAGAAGTCACTCATCACGCTGTATTTTAAGGTGATCATCACCACATTTTTATTTTCACTTTACTTTGAAATTTTTTTTTTCACTTCACAGTTTGCAGTCTATCAGTACGCACGACAGCCGCGCTGGAAATGCCTACCGGCTTGCCCTAGTGATGACCTAACGCCCCGCGAAGGGAAGGGGGAGCCCCTAGAGCTGCTGTGGGCCCCCAAAGCGAGCGCGCACCTACGGAGGCGAGAGCAGCGCCGCGCTCCCCTCAGAGCGCCCCGCGGCGCCGCCACCGCACGGAGCCCCCTGCTCCCCTCAGCACCACCCCGCACTCACGCCCCGCCCACCGCCTCTCCTATTGGCCAGCGCCTGGCGAGGCCACGCCCCTCCCCCATATCCCCACCCACTTCCCCTCTCCTATTGGCCAGCGCCTCACGAGGCCCCACCTCCAGCGCCTCCTGGGACTTCCCGGGAAAGCGCGCGAGAGGTGGTTCTGCTGCCCCCCCGCTCCGCTCCGCAGGCGCTGACAGCGGCTGCCGCGCCGCGCGGGCCCGGCCGGGCCACGGAGCCTCCTCCCCGCCCCGCCGCGGGACTCGCGGGGCTCCGCCCGCCGCCGCTAGCGGAAGGCGGGCGGAAAATGGAGGATCTCTGCGCAGCTGGCGCCGACGCGCCCAGAGGAGACGCGGAGGAGCCCAAGCAGGTACCGGCTGTGCGGAGCGGGGGGGCCCGG
Source organism: Nothocercus julius (assembly GCA_013398735.1). Taxonomy (NCBI): domain Eukaryota; kingdom Metazoa; phylum Chordata; class Aves; order Tinamiformes; family Tinamidae; genus Nothocercus; species Nothocercus julius. The sequence goes on along the minus strand of VZSV01000093.1, from coordinate 2,277,315 downwards.
GTAGACCAGGCCGCCCCTCACGGCGGGAGGCCGCCCCTGGCCGGCCTTGGGGCGGCCGCGGAGGAAACGCCGCCCGCAGCGATGTTCGCCAGGGCCTGCGAGCAAGGCACGGCAGGGCACCTACTAATTACGTCGGAGCCCTAATTGCAAACCGTGCTTTTATTTTATTGTTGAGCGGCTTAAACAGTGTGCAGCGGCGTGGCTGCTAAGTGCCGTCCTGTGGAGCTGTTTACTCTTAATCCACCTCAGTTCAGAGCGTGTGACAGCTCTGCAGCGTGCAGGTACCCATGGGCTGAGGTTGTTCCCTCAGGAAGAAGTGCCGTTATTCTTAACATTTGTAAATACTTCTCCACATACTTAATTTCAGGCCCAGGTGCTACTTTGCAGTCTGTGAGAGGCTCTGCGGGCCTTAAAACTGCTTCATTCAGCACTGTCGCCCCCTCGGATTGAGCTAGGGCGTCATGTAATGGGGTTTAATGGCATTCAGTATACGCACGAACATGTCCAACTTCAGGAGGTTAAAAGTGGATGAGTGGAGTTGAAAGTAAATGCAGTACTCTGGACATTGCTTCCCTCTCAAAAATGGCTTGTCTTACTAGGAGTGGGTAGGTACAAAACAAAGGCTAGTGACTTTAGTTCATATTTTTATAAACGAAATACTTTTTTCTTTCTCTTTGAAACCAGGGCTCGCTCTTGTTTCTCGGAGGCAACGAAGTAAAGAGCAGTGCTGTGGTGAAATACTCCTCTGCCCCTCCACAGGCAGCCTTTGCTCGCCTGCAGGAAAAGACAGACTTGAAACTTCCACCTGCAAACTGGTTAAGGGAAAGTGCCAAGCTAGGACCAGCCGGTACAACCATTCTTGGCAACAACAAGAAAAGTAAACCCTTTTCAAGGTAAATGCATCCTTTTGGTTTTTTTTTTCCCCATTCCTTTAAGATTAAGTTTGGAAGTGACCCCATGTATTTTAAAGTATTCTCCAGCAAATATGCATTACATTTTCTTTAACACACTCCCTGCTTTTGTTCTTCTTTGGTTCATGCCTGTGTGCTATAGTCTTACCTCATTTATAGATAATTAAGATTGTTAGTGGTGTTTTTTTTTGTCAGATACATGTTGGCATCTTGCCTGAGATAGCCAAGCTGACTCCACGTTGGTCTGTGATTTGCTGTTGTCATTTGGTCAAAATTAAACCAGCCTTTCATTTTTGATACTATAAGAGATTGCAACATATATAGGTCTTCCCTGACAGTTGAACAGCCACCTTGGCTAATTTTAATTGTGAGGAATCAGAACTGTCTGACTGATGGGAAAATAAGCTTCATAGCCCTGTCAAGAATATGCATAGCAGTTAAAACAAGTGGCAAAAATAAAAAGCAGTACTATCTTTCTGTGTGGATGTTTGTTAGATATTTGGATGAAGGGAATACAGAGAGCTTCTAAATAGGGGATTTAGATCCTGTGCTGAGCTAGCAAAAATCATGCTCAGCTGGTTAGTGAAATTTAGCAGGGTGCAGGAGGTCTCTGTTTATATCCTCATAATTGGTATTAGGTGGCATATGCTTTTCTTTTTTTTTTTTTTTTTTTTTTCTCTTCTTCTGAGTGAGCTGACATGTTTCTACCCCAGACTTTATGAATTTTTAAGTATTACTTTTGTTTGTCAAATAGAGGCTGTCAGATTGTACCCTCTGTCTCTACTTGCAGTATTAAAAATTAATAGTGGAAGTATGAATTCAGACATTTATATGTCATGTATTTGATTGTTATGTCAATATATGGTTTAACTTGAAAGAATGTCCTACGTTTTGAAATAGTACAATTTAAGTAGCTTGTAATTTAGAGAGGCCTTAATAAGGACAAATTAAGATATAAGGAGGTGCTTGTTAAAGGAATAAAGCCAGTTTTATGTTTTGAAAACAGAAGAAAAAATTGTTTTTATACAGAAGGAAAATAAAATGACAGCTGCTAAAATTAAAGAATATAACATGGTTAATTCTTTAAAGAGAGGAACTGTTTGAAAATTTTTTTCTTGTTTATTTGTTTTTGTTTTGTTTTTATGTTTACTGTGGGGGGGAAGGTATTTCATAGAACCCAGCTCTTATATTAATGTGTGTGTTATGACTTTTTTTTAAACTTATTTATTTCTAAATTGCTTTTTCAAAAGTCTTGATCTTGGATCTAAGTATTCCCATGATATCAGTGGAAAACTTGTGGAACTTCAAAATTATTTTGTTTAACTTTAGATCTTCTGATGGTTAGTAGTGCTTAGCTAGGTTCTGTTTTTTTTCAATGAAGGAAATGCTTCCAGAAGCTCAGCGTGCTTTGGAGAACAAGTAGCTGTTTCTTTCATGTCACACTGCATTTGTCTTAATTTGTAATATTTTCTAAACAGCTTTGGAATGGCATATGACTTCATTGACTCGGTTGGGAATGATGTGGATGTTGTGTCTGATTCAGAGGTATGTATAACTTTGAGTTTCATGATTCAAACATTTATGATGTATAACCCTTATCTTAAGACACTGTCAAAGATTGATCTTTGTGTCCTTTGACTAAAAGAAGAAGATCCCTAATGAAATACAAACAAATCATCTAATTTCTGCTCTGTTGTGCAAGGGAGTTGTGATCATGGAATAAAAAAAAGATAAAAATCTTATTTCCAATGCAGTTTTACAAATAATGTTTTGCTAAAATATGCAGGTCAATGAATGTGATGTATCAGTGTATAATGTAGGTCAGCTTTGTGTGTTTGTGAAATCAGTTATTTTATGGCAGCTGTACTGGAAAATAGTGTCAGTTTCCTGTTGGTGTTTAGTTTAAAATCCAGGGGCTTTAAACGTTGGCATCAACAATGTTAGTGAATGGAAACACTTTCAGGTCGTGGCAGTCTGTGTGATGCATTCTTACACTTGGGGCAGTACAGCTGGGTAAGCAACACTTCAAAATCTCAGTGTAAGGGCAGATGAGCGAGGAAGA
>VZSV01000093.1:2249489-2263326 GCA_013398735.1 Nothocercus julius | reverse complement strand
TGGGCAACATCTGTGCACTGTTTGCTTGATTTCTAGTTCTGTGCTTAAGTTTTTACCTGAAGCATATACTATTGCTTTGGGTCATAAAGATTGAGTTCAGCATAGTAGGAAAAATAAAGATAACGGAGAAACTTCTGCTTCTCCAGAAGTTGTTTTATGTAAATTGTGCAGTTTCAGTATAGGGGAGTGAAGGAAGCATTTCTGTGTAAGCTGCTCTTAATTACTGGATTTCTAATATAAAGAGAATTTTAGGCCTTTGGTGTCGGGATTTCTAAGCGTAAAGCCAGGGGCATGCTCTTTTTGCTTCCAAAACCACTCTAGTATCAAAGAAGCAACCTCCTTCATCTTATGCTGAAGATATCTTACGACCAACATGAGAAAGACAGACAGATGGACAGGCATGGACCCAGGAGGGCCTCGGTTATCCAGTTTTCTCTATGTTGGAGGTGGTCTCAGGTGGAGCAAGCCTCCAGTCGTGGGCTCTGTTGCTACAAAAACACAGGCCAGATTCTATAGATTTGGTTGAAAGCAAAACTGTGTTAATGGCTCTATCTTGCTTTTTTTCTACTGCCTCTTACCAGCGAAGTCTTGGCCATGGCACCAGTGTTTCGAAGGCACTCAGAACATGAGAGGTGGCTGCATTGATATTGGCTGTACTTGATTTATTCAGACATCCTGCTGTGAGGTGAAGTGTGTGGAGTAGTTCCAAATATTTATTGCAGGTGCAAAATGCAGCAGCAGGCAGGCTGGCATGGCAGTTGTGCAGGGCTGTGCTAGTGGTCTGACCACTGTCTATAATGCAGTGAGGTGGGGCCAGACCCCTGAGGTTATGGAAAGGGGATTACTGAGGGGCTTCTCTTTGTCTTCCAGTGGGTGCATTTCCAAAGGGTCAGCACTGCAGTCTCTCAGGGATGATTCCTGGGTCCTGGCAGTATAAAATGAAGCTTCAGCTCATTCTGAAGTCATCTAAGGCATATTATGTTCTCTCTGATGCTGCCATGAGCCTGCAGAAATACGGGAGAGCTCTGCGATACATCAAGCTCGCTTTGCAGTGCCATGGTAAGTTACCAGAACACATTTCTTCTCTGCGCAGTTGCTTGTTTATCCCTTTTGCAATGTCAAGTGCTTCTTTTATGTCTAGTTTATCCTAGTGGCTTGCAGTGACAAGTCTGACAACTCCATATTTAGTTAGGCTAAATGTCTAGCTGTTTTTTTCAGGAGGGAAGTTCCTAGAAAGACTAACTCTCTAGGGGTCTTTGTCTCTAGTTGGTGCAAAGAGATTTGGGGTTTGTTAGGCAGAATGGAGGATTTAAAGTGCAGTTTTGGCACTTGAGAGCACTTAAAGCTGGGAGAGGTTTGTCCCAGTGTCAAGTCATCTGTGTTCTGGTAATCTCTGCCCTCGGCCATGTCCCTGCAAACAGAGAGTTTTCTCCTTGGAAGCCCTTGCTGGTTCCCATTTCATCCAAATATGTTCTGACTTTCAGAAACACTAAGTTTGTTCACCGACTTAATTGGATGCTCCTATGAAATGAGAAGACTCTTGGAGTATTACTGGATACTATTTAAAGTTATAAGAGACTAAGTAACAATAAAATTCCATTAATTTAGTGTTGTAGTGCTGCAGTTTTGCTTTCACAAAGCGTTTTTCAGCTTTCAGTCCTCTAAAGACTTGAGAATGAAGTTTAAATTGTAGCTTTTAGGAATTATTTTTCTCTGGACATATCTGATTTCAGTACATCTGTATAAATCCAGTTGTTTTTAGTGCTTTTAGAAACAACTCTGAGATCCAGATGTGACCTGTTTGGTTTCTGATATATCAGATTTACTACTTACAGTAAAAAAACAAACAAAAACACTTCTTTTATACAACTGAGAGTCTCAAAAGAGTATTTTGTTTAAGTTTCTCTTAGAAAAGCATGTCTCAGTCTTTATGCAGAGAATAAGTGTGGCAAGTTTTAAATCTTTCTCTTCCCTCCCTCATCTATGGGATTTTTTGTTCCTGATAGATACCTACTGCTGCCTCTGTGCCAGCATGCTCCCTGAAGCACTGGTGTTTCTTTGTCAGTGTTTAACCCTCTGTGGAGATACCCAATTAATGCTTGCCCAAAATGCAAATAATAGAGCAGCATATCTTGAAGAATTTAACTACCAGACAAAAGAAGATCAGGAAATACTACACAGTCTTCACAGAGAATCCAGCTGCCAAGGTATGGTACTCATGTAAGAGCAGACAGTTTTCATTCAGTTGCATGATGGGTGTAAGTAATTTCACTGTTTCCTCAAAACCAGGCATTAGTATCATTATGGAGGAGGGCTTGTTATGCTTCATTTCTATTTTCCTTAGAGAAAACTTAAGAGTACCTACATAGAGATCTTAAAAATACATTGTATAATGTGCCTGAAGTTATGAATAGCTAAAAATAATCATTAAAGTAACGGGCAAATTCTGTCTGCCAAGGAGGATTGGGGGGAAATTTCTGATGTAGGTCATCTTATTAGGCATTTTCCTCTAGACTATTGTAGACTGCTGTTTTGGAAATATTTTCCAACTTGAGGTTTACATTTTATTTTCTAGTGTTTGCATGGGCTACAGACTTGTCTACAGACTTGGAGTGCCAACTTTCAGTCAGCTGTAAATGTTATGAGGCAGCCTACGAAATTTTACTGTTCAGTAATTTGAAAAATCAAAATCCAGAGCAGCACATACAGGTACTAAAGAGGATGGGCAATATCAGGAATGAAATTGGAGTGTTCTACATGAACCAGGCTGCTGCAGTACAGACAGAGAGAGTGGGCAAGTATTCTTTATTGACTTATTGAGAATTTGGGTATGCTATTTCACTGAGGTAGAATAATGATTATAGTCACTAATAATGCATGGGATCTTGGGCCTTTCTGATTCAGGAGCACAGAGGCAGCATTTAAAGAAGGAGTGTCTGTGTTGATATTGGAAGAATTTGGGGTTTGAGTTTGTGTAATCATTGATCTTTGTATTTTAAGAAAACTGCTATTTAGCTAATGTCAAATTCTGAGTCTTGAACATAAGTTGTCTGTAAAAGTCAGTTGTTCCATACTATAGGCAGAACTGCAATATCTTAAATATTACTGTGAAATGTGTTTGAATTCCCTGTTATCCTGTTTTCTCTCATCTCTTCTTTTTGCATCACAATTCTTATGAAAGTATGGCATGTGTAATAATAGTGTGGGTTCAACATCAATTCTCATTCTTCTTTTGTCAAGTCACAAGCTAAGTGGCAATTTTTTAAATTTATTTTCCATGAATCAGGCCTACAAAATTCCTAGACATTCCAAAGGGTCTTCTGTAGAAAGTTGTGTGAAAAATAACGTAATAGAAATGCTTGCTCAGTATCTTTTAAGAATTTTGAATGAGATAAAGCTTGCGTTTTGCTCCTAGTGAATAAAAATGTATCGACAGCCGAACAGCAACTCTGGAAGAAGAGTTTCTCTTGTTTTGAAAAAGGAATTCAGAATTTTGAGTCAATTGACGATGCAACCAATGCAGCTCTTCTGCTGTGCAACACAGGAAGACTAATGCGAATTTGTGCTCAAGCCCACTGTGCAGCTGAAGGAGACTTCAAAAGAGAATTCTCCCCAGAAGAGGCCCTTTATTATAATAAGGTCACTTTTTAAACTTGTTTTTAACTAGGGTCTATACCCTAGTGTGCCTTTGATTGTATAATTTTTGTAAATATCCTCAGATACTTCAGATAATGCTGGTCTTGCAACGGAGATGCTAGTAATTTATTTAAATAGTAACTACAAAATTATAGGAGGTTCCAAAAGTTTGTGTTGGTTAAAACATAGAGGAAAATATCAGTCTGCTGGAGATGTTACTTTTAAGAATTAAAAGCAAATTAGTACTATGGACTTCTGTCCCAAAATAACAGATGGTCCCCAAAGCATTCTTAGAATGAAAGGCAAATACATCTCTAGTAAGTCACTTGGATATTGCACGGGAAAACCAGGTGATCAAAGGTGTGTTTTCAGAGTAATTTCAGTTTGTCTTAAAGATAACTCATAATAACTTGTGCTGTCTGTCTTTCCCATTATCCTAATCCTAACTAAATAGGCTGGAGGCTGAGCTGAAAAAGTAATTGTTTAGCTTTTAAAATATAAATACTTCATTTTTAAGTGACAATTTATTATTATGTAGTGTGGATGTCTGCACTTAAACATGTTGTTATTGTGATTATTCAAAAAAGCACCACACAGGTGTTTTCCTCTTTCTTCTCCCACTCTGCCTCCCCCATATGACAGTGTGTCTGGGCTAAAACCAGGTAAGTTAATAAATAAAATCTGTTTAAAATACCATTTTATTCTTTCAATAATGGTTTTAAAGCTTTCAAGAACTTTTAATAGTCCTTGCTGGCTTAAAATCTTAGAAAGAAGAGAGCAAAAATTTGTGTGCCTGGAAAACAGAATTTAAAGTTGATTCATTCTTAATAAAACATCAGCATTTCTGGTATTTTTTCCACTTGTCCAGTAACTACCTACAACTACTTTATTAATTAGGCAAATTGAACTTTGCAAGTACATATTGCAAGCCCTGATATAGGCAGTGGTAGAAATTTGGCCTCATTCTTTAAAATAGTGAGAGTGAAGGAATGCTTTAATAAAGCCCTGAAGCAAAAGGAGGAGAAAAACAAAAAGCGGCTTATGAAGACAGAGGGAAACTGTCTGAAATATTCTTGTCAGTTGCTACATGTAGCTGTTTCTGGTTTCACAAATGCTTCTTTTTCATGGTTTCTAAGATTAAGAAGATTCAGTTTGTGCCGTTTCAGCTTGATTCCCTTCTTTTGAGTGCTGTGATTTCTGGTCCTCCTGGTATTCCCAGCTGGTAAATGCAGGAGATGGAAGTGCATGGCCATGATTAACAGTATGAATGGATGTAAGGAAAATACTGCAGGAGGCTCACTTATGGTTTGAATTTACTCTTAAGAAAAAGTAAAAGGGAATGGATTTCTGGTGGGTATAAATGTATACAGTAACTATATTGTTTTATAATCTGTAGGCCATTGACTACTATCTGAAGGCATTAAGATCTCTAGCTAAGAGAGAGAGGCATCCAACTGTTTGGGATTCCGTAAACTGGGAGCTTTCTACAACCTATTTCACGATGGCAACTCTTCAGCAGGATTATGCTCCGTTATCTAGAAAGGCTCAGGAACAGGTAAGAGGTTTTGTGACCACAACTGATAAAATAAGCTATTGTCTTCATTTTAAAAAAAAACACCTAAGCGGTAAGCAAAATTGATGTTTTGGTTCATGATATTGGGATATCTTGTAAAGCTTTATTGGGTAAAATCTTCTCGGAAGTAGTTCTTGCTAACTTCAGTCGTGTATGTGTGTTTAGCTCTTAATGAAAAGATGGTGCCACAACTAAAGATGAAACCCTTAGGCTTTCACTTAGTGATGTTCTTGTTTCAAAGTAACCACTCTGTGTCATTTTTCTTCCCTTATAGATAGAAAAGGAAGTTAGTGAAGCCATGATGAAGTCTTTGAAATACTGTGATGTTGACACGGTGTCTCCCAGACAGCCTCTCTGCCAGTATCGGGCAGCAACCATCCACCACAGGCTTGCTTCAATGTATCACAGCTGCCTGAGAAACCAGGTATTGGTACAAACAGTTCTGTTCTTTCTCTGTAGGTCCCATATATAAAAGGTTTATGATGTGAGACAATTGATATTAATTTTCTCTCTATAGCTGGGATATACTTATTTAGATTATTTAACTTTAAAAATTGTGGTTTATTTGCAAACTATTGTAAAGTACACACTAACTTTAGAGAGCAGAGTGTCTTTGTAAAGTATATTAAAGTTTATGGTTCCATGTCTTCTAGGTACTTCCATCTTCCCATATTGGAAGTGGTTGACAAATATTTAAAATGTTATTTGGCTTGCATGCTACACTTTTCAGACTTGCTCATTTTCTAACAGGAGGCTGTTTGTATATGATTTAATAAATCTTAGAAGACAAAGTGCAACTATATGCTGACTTTTTAGCTGTTCTTTCTGATTAGCTTAATTGCACTTGTGCATTTGTTAGCAATAGCTGTGGAAAATACAATGATTTTGGCAATCTGGTGATATGTGCCTTTAAATAAACCATTTTAATATGAGCTGGAGAGTGATGGCTGGTGTCTATAAACAGGTTTTCTTTATTTTAATGATTCTTGTGTACCTATGAATTATCTGGAGACTTGTGTACCCTACTTCAAATGCAGGTTGGTGATGAACATTTGAGGAAGCAGCATCGTATCCTTGCTGATCTTCATTACAGTAAAGCAGTCAGACTCTTCCAGCTCCTAAAGGATGCACCCTGCGAGTTCCTTCGTGTGCAGCTGGAAAGAGTGGCATTTGCAGAGTTCCAGATGGCAAGTGAGTCTAACTCAGGCCTCCTACAACAGTTGTCTAAAATATCTTTAAGCACATTACTCTGTGTTCAGATAGTCCTGTTTATGAAGGCAGGAATCGCCTCTCAAAAACACCTTGCTCTTTGAAAGACAATCGTGTTTCATCTTACAGGTTTTCAGTGTGCAACCTGGAATGTCAGCTTTTTTTTCTTCTCTTTTTTTTTTTTTTTTTTTTTTTTTTTTTTTTTTTTTTTTTTTTTTTTTTGTTCCCCTTTAGGTCAGAACAGCAATGCTGGGAAATTAAAGACTTTGTTTGGAGCTCTGGATATAGTGGTGAAAACCAAGTGTGCGTTTCAGCTCATCAGAAAAGAGCTCACAGCAGAGTGTGAACAGGTAAGCAAAAGATAAAGGAGTAAATAATCAGATCACTTACCTTGTGCATTCACATAAAACTGGTTAACTGGGAGGTCGCTTGGTTATTTTTTTTAGTAAAGTCAGTTGCTTCAACAGTATGAATGGGGGTTGAACCTATTACAGTAAATGGAACTGAGTTGATTTTTTTATTTTTTATGTGCTAGATGCAAAGCTTTTCTCTTTTTCTTTATTTAATGCAAACGTAGTAACAAAGACAGTTTTTACTAAAACTGACTTTTCTAATGTTTGAACTTCTGAATTGCCCTGCACTACAGAGATTGACTGTAACATGTTTATTTGTAGAGATATTGACTCTCTTTTTGAGCGATTTGGATTACATGGAACTGTATCCCTTAAAAGTCCTTTTAAAGAACTAAAGGACGCATATACAACATAAATGGGAGTTCTCTGTGTAGTTCATCTAATACTAAAGCATTACAATGGGGAAGGTTGTCTGTAGTCAGTGTTAACAGATGCTTGATGCATAAATAAAAAAATTACCCGCTCTACTTGCTGATGCGTGTTCATCCTTCATCTACTCAAGTCTGTGTTTTCCTGACTAAAACCTAATGTGACAGTGTGTGGAGCAGCCGGCGTCGCTTCTGGACAGCGTGGGGTATGATGCTAATTACTGAAGTTGCTTAAATGGGGCATCGTAGCAATTGTGATATTGGTAACACTCCTCTAAAGCTAAAGAGCAAGTGAAACAGGAACTGTGGCATTCAGCCAAGTTGAGTGAAATGATTTTTTTTTTTTTTTTTCCCCCCCCCCTTTTTTTTTTTTTTTTTTTTCTCTCTCTTGTAGCTAAGCAGGGATAAAAGTAATGCTGAGAATATGACATCCAATGATTCCTCCACTGGCCTTAACAAGGAAGAGGTGTTGAAACTGCTTAGTATCTTTGAGTCCAGGATGTCATTCCTTCTCCTACAGTCTGTTAAATTGTTAACTTCAACCAAAAAGAAAATTGGGTAGGTTGAATCTTGATATGCATTGGAAAACAGCATTGTTTAGATGCAATTCTCACACATGTATCTGCAACTGTGTACTGGGGCATATTGCAAGAAAAAAGTGATCTTCGCTTCTGCTCTTTTCTGGCATTGACTCTCCTGTGCTTGGGAAGAGCAGAATTCTGCCTTGATCATCCAAAGTCTGAATGTTTTATGCACGGGTTTTGTGAGAAATTGAGGGAATGGCCCAAGGGGAATGTCTATTGTGTGTAACTGGGCAGCTTTTTTATCTGTTCTTTCCTGACAGTTGCTCAGGAAAGAGAGGAGACAAATTAGACTTTGCATACTACTCATCTTTTGATAGATGCTGATCATAAAATATACCAGTGACAGCGTATTTTAGCATGCAAAGTATTGCAAAATTGGTGCATGGAACATCCCTAATGCGAAAGACAGAGGAGGACTCGCATGGGGAGAAACTCCTGGGTATTAAAGAACTTTCTGACGCCTAAGGGAGCGTCATGCGAAGGGATCTTCTGTCTTGCTGCTGGGGGCTCAGAGCAGCGCCCAGCCCGTGTGCAGTGCTGACCCTCACGGACTCTCGTTAGTCCTGGTGATTTCAGCTCCTTGCCCAGTTTTCCTCTGGCAGGGGGATGTGAACTTGCTGTGTTGGGATCCAGGCAGTGCCTTTTTTCTCTCAGCCCCCAGGATGTTGGACTACAGAAGCCACAGCAACGTATTACTGTGATCGCGGTCGCTACGTAACGTGGCATTTATGGCACTGACATAACATGAGTTCTAGGATGGAGTTCTAGAGGTTTCTTTCCCTGCTGGCAGTTGTGTTAAATGCCTTTCACATTGAAGCACTGCTGCTTTTGGGTGCTGTTTCGCCAAAGGTGAATAATGCCATGAATGCATCGCTCAGCATGGCAATTGCCGCTGGTGGGAAGCGGAGAAACATGAGACTAGACAAGAGCTTGGGTGCTTTTGTAGCAGTGATTTAGGTGCCTTGTTGGCTTAAACCAGTTTGAAAGAAAAGCTTCCACAAGGTGGCAATGTGAACGTGTGAAATGCAGGACTGAAGAAGGATAATTCATTTCTAACCAAGTAGATGTCCCAGGTAATTGAATAGCACCAGCAATCGTTTCAGTTTTATTGTCTCATAACCTGGGTATGAGACATAACAAATATGACAAATCTTTGTGGTTTTGTGTGTATCGTTTGTTTTCTAGACACACTTTCCCATCATAGTGTCTTTCTTGAATGTGGTTTTGTAATGAAAATTTCATATGCAGGGAATACATTTCAGTGTTAATACAAATATTGGTAAGTAGGAATAACAAGGGTAGTTTTTTGGCTAGGCTTAAATTTATTTTTTGTTTCCAATACCCTCCTGCATGTGTCTCACTTACATTTCCTCAGTTCTGCTTTGTGGAAAGAGAAAATCATCTCTGCGTATGGTTTTACTAACAGGCAGGCTGAAAAGGGAGGAAAAAAGAACTTGCAAATCCTGTTTGAGGGTCTTGGGTGCACTTTGGCAGAGAACAGGAGAACATGTCAAGTGAATGTGCAGTGGTGAAATTTGCATCTTAGCATTAATCTGGGTGAAATAGTTTTCCCATCTGAAAGTTAAAGGTATATGCGTAACTGAATTTGGCCATGTAAATTGGAGGAAAGTGGTAACTGGAAGTAATACTTAGTTATGGGAATTCTTGTAATTTATCCTGGAAATAACTTTACATTTCACTGGCTCTTTATTGACAACTTGTTCTGTCTAATAAACAAACCTGTCTCTGATTTCTGCCAAGTGGTTTAGAGGGCAGAACTAACAGCTGGCAAGTGCACTTGAGCAAATAAAACCTTTTGAATTTCCCTCTGGCATCTCATGGATGTTCAGGTCTCCGTTTGCATTAGCCATGATCAAGATAGACACCAACTTGGACAAAAGTACAGAGATTTGTCATGGAGATATTGATCTGGGATGTGGTTTGGGATTAGGAGTTAATGATGTGGCCAGACTGGAGCTGAGGAGAGGTTGGAACTTGTCCCTTCTGCAGCATTAACAGAAACTCTGGCTGCAAGTGCTGTGAAATGGTAGGAAATAGGAATTAAGGAAGTAACAGACCCAGAAATCCAAGCGCCAACCACCTTGTTTGAAAGAAATAGTCATTAATGTTGTTGTTGCAGTCGCTTTGATATTTTGCAAAATAAAATATGATGGCACAGTTTAATAGCCCTATTATCTCTGTTGATTCTAGGGTCATTAACGAAGAAGAGGAAGTTCTCAAAACCAACAAGCGAGTTTACTCGCTGCTCTTGCGGGCGACCGCGAACCGGAGCGCGACGCTGCTGCAGCGCGTGGAGCTCGTCCTCAACCTGCTGGACCAGCTCGCGCAAAGCAGCCAAGGCAGCAGCGTAGGAATTCACTGACCCTGAGCTGCTGCACAACAGCAGAAACGGTGCCTTGCTCTGCATGGGATCCCCGGGGTTCTCTCTATTCCCCCCCCGCCATGTGATATTTAGACTTACTGCAGGTGCGAAGAGTATCGCCTGCATTGTCACACTCTCCACGTGGGAAAGAACAGGAATTGCTTCTCTTTCTGGGATAACTCTGCAATAGTTCGGTTACTAGCATTTCTTTGTTTGAAATGCTGAACTGGGGTTCTGGATGTAAACTTTTTCTTATGTTGGGAAGAATCACAATTTTCCTCTTAAAGGTAATGGGCTTTTTTTGCAGTGATTTAAAAAAAAAAAAAAAAAAAAAAAAGCAATCTCACAGTTGCTTGGTTTGATGTTTAATGAAATATACTTTGTAAGCAAAGCTTTACTGGAGCACTCTAACCAGTCATGGGAACCGAAGTTGTACAAGAAAATTCCTCTCAAATACATGGACAAGCTGCTTCTCCAGTTACTACCCTGCACAGAAGGACGTGCCTTTCCAGCCTGGCGCAGCACTCTTGTGAATATTACCCATCCCTGGGCTTTAATTTACACCAGAAAGTGAATGGTTTTAGCTGTGTTTGAGTTGATCAAGAATAGTATTATCTTTTTCAGACTTGAAACTGTGAATAAATGAGAGCATATTTTTAAATAAAAATTTATTTATTAAATATAAATCTGAGTTAGTCTGTGGTGTTTTTTTTTATTGGCTGTGACCCTTATGCTTTCAGCAGAGAACTAAACTGCTCAAGAGAATGAAAACCTTTAAAAGGGTAGTGAGAGCCTCATTCCTTAATGTGGTGTAGGGAGAAAAAAAAAATCTAAAAAGTTTAAAAATAAGTTTAGGCACTGGCACCAGCTCTCCTGTGTGAACAGACTTGGCACCCAGGTACCATTTTCCTTTTGCCCATTTTATTTGTCACTAAAGCTGTCGCCTCCTCTCCTGCTCCTTCAGATTTGATTTTTTTGAGCCTTTTTTTATGATTTGCTCTTTGCAGCAGGTATCTCAAACAAACAAATGCACCTCTGTGTGTAAGGGCTCAGCCTGTGTCTGATTTTCAAGGATAAGCTGCAGCCCCTCGTGCCCATTCTGAGGCTTTTCTCAGGCCCTGACCCTCAACTATAAAACTGTGTTTGGGGACCAGAGTAACTTTCCTGTTTGTTTTCCTCCTTGAGTTTGGAGGAGGTACACATACATACATGTGGGGGGGGGGGTGTATATACATATACACACTTACATACATATAAGTGATAAACTGCTGCTCCCTGCAGGGCCTCCAGCAGGAGTCGGCCCTCCTGTCTCATGCAAAACACCAGGACTGTTACCATGAGGGTCGAGGGTTTTTACATATTGCTGAGTTAGTTAAAAAAAACCCCTTGTATTTATTTATTTATTTAAAAGCAGGGCAGTTAGGAACTGCCTCCTCAGGAGCCGGGGACGGAGCTTTCGCTATGGGAGGTGTCCCTGGGCCAGGGAGCCCCTTCGCGCCAGTCTCCAGCCTCACGATACAAACGCGCTTTTTGCAAGTGCCGCTTCAGACCCGACTCTCAACACACCTGGTAATTTTGGCGCAGCACAAAGCACAGATGCACCTGAAAGAAAACCCGAAGTGTCCATCATGTGAAAGGACAAAAGGTGATGGACTTGCTGTGTATCTGCTCTCTGGGACGTCTGCTTTGGAGAGACGGATTTGAAGAGGGAAAAATCACTCAAAAGGGAAGTGGGCAGGTTCCCCCCGCCACGGGTTTAGGTTCCTGTGTCCCTTCTTCCTCGGGGGGCTGCAGAGAGGCCATAGCCCTTACGCTGTCCTGGCCCCTGCTGAGGGCGGAGGTGCAGGAAATTGCACAGGAGGTCTCTGAAGGGCGATGACTGTAAGGACTAGGCTTGCAACTGGCGCCATCAAGGCTGGGAAGGAACGAAAACATGTTCGTGACAAAACTTTGTCTCTAGAGCAAACGAATTGAGAGGTAACTAAGCAAGATGACTGGAGATGAGCAGATTTGCTGGGTAGCGATTAGAAGGACACTAAGGGGGAAGGTGAGAGGACAACCCTTTAAGTCTACACAGCCATTAAGAGTAGTAGGTAAGATTTAAAAAAAAAATTATGATGTCTGATTTAGCATCTTAAAGCAGTGGGTCAGCGCACGCACCACTGCCATTCTCACTTCGACAGCGAAGGGCTAAAGGGCCTGTTCCGAAGGAACGGGCACGACGCGGGCTCCTCCGGCCGGGGGCTGTTCTGAAGGGCTGTCCCCTACCGCAGGTGGAGTCCTCCGAGTTATCCTGTGGCTGCCACAGGTCCGAGCCGCTCTCGGGCTGCACGGATACGGGGTGCCTTGATCTCCTGCCGGAGCATTTTTGTTTGGTTATATGGGCTGCCCCGGGTATCTGTTACTCAGCACTACTTCTAACTGGTAAACTGCTGCTGGAAGGAAGTGTAGAAACGGTCCCAAGGCAACAATTGAGACAAATAATTAAATATAACACAGTCAGCAAAACAATGGCGATGTATCTTAAAACGTGTCCCTGCTAGGAATGCGCGGCCCAGCCCGGCCCCCCGCGCCGCAGCCCCGGGGATGGGCACAGCCGCCCTGGCGCTGCTCGGGTCTGACAGGAGTCTGTCCTTGATAATAAAAACATGATTAAATGATTAAAAACCCACTAAACCTGTTCCCCGGGAGGCGTTTAGGCCCACGGGGAGGGAGCCGGAGCCCCTCGCTCGGCTCCAGAGGCTGCGCTGCTCTGCAAGGCAGAAGCGCCCCGGCCGGCCCTCAGATCCACGCACACAACTGCAAATTATTTTATATCAACACAATTCACTTCAGATTAGCTCTTGTTCTAGCTAGGAAGCTTCTTGATTAATTGGAAATTCAAGTCATGTACTTGGAATTAAGCAGAGCAAGTAGGGATTTTTTTTATTCTAGGAACCTCAGCACTTTACTGACAACATGAGTGACCTTTGTGAGGATTATAATGGAGTATATTATGATTTAAATCTTCTATGAACTTCTTAGCATTAGCTGAAGGTAGCATTAGTGCTACATTGGATTATTTAATCTCCCTTCACAGATAATCAATTAAACAAACTACATCTAAAATAAACAATTCCACCACCACTATTAACAAGGACAAGCCAGTTTATTTCTCTGTTAATAAATCCTCTTTTTACAGGAATAGAAACCAAATCTTATTGTTAGGACCTGCACTCTAAGCATATATAATGGCAATAACTGACCTGCAAGTTGAGTGCTCCAAGAACTGTCCTGTTCCACTGAGAATCTACAGTCATCACGACACAACAAATATTTGAAAAACACAATAACTGAACAAGTTTGCAACCAGAAATATTTTATTGTACGTGTGCCACGTGTTTAAGGGACTACAGAGAGAAAAGCGAGCCTCGCTCGGTGCGCTAGGCGCTCACCTGAGCTGCTCCACCCGCCTGATTTCATCGTCCTACCCCGATACACACCAGCTTTGCACAGAAACACCCACATAAAATGCATATTTACAGCAGCAGCCACGAGCAAAAGGCGGGAGCGGGTTGCTCGTTGCCTCTAGGCGTGCGGTGCCGGGCGCCCCTCTCGAGCGCTCGCAAGCCCCGGCGCGGGCGAACGCCGTGGCCGCGGCAGAGCCGCACGCGCCGCACGTCCAGGAGGCG
>VZSV01000093.1:2232517-2249109 GCA_013398735.1 Nothocercus julius | reverse complement strand
GGCGCCGGCGTCTCCGCCGTGCAGCTCACGTGCAGCCCGGCCGCCCGCAGCGCCGCCGCCGTCGAGGGGCCTAGGGCAGCAAACTGAGGGGGCCGCAGTTAGGGTGGAGATTCGCAGGATTAAAACAGCTCATTACTTTAGCTACGTAGCAATTACTGAGGAAAGGTGATTACTTATCTCACCATTCCAAACACTTGAAACTTGCATTTCCACGAAACAGGGGAAGGGAGAGGCATTTTAAGATGCCTCAGGTGGGTAACTGCCAACCCAGACAAGGCCACTTTTGACTTCACGTCACCAAGAGCCAATAGATCTTGTACACAAAAGGACAGAGCAAGACAGCTGGGGAAGAAATCCAGCCCAAAACAGCTGCTTAAAGAGAAAAAGATTCCAGGGTAAAAGCTTCTGATCCTTTCAACCTGCCTAATCATTTGAAAACATTGGAGGGTGTCGTGCCTCCTCCATTTCAGGGGTGGATAAAGCACTTGCAATATGATTCTCTGACCTCCCAGTGTTTTCAAATGATTTTATGTACTTATTTTACAGTATCTCCATTAGTACGGTGAAGAAGGATGCAATAGAGCATTGTTCTCTTCCTTCTGAACACAAAACATGACCGTTTTCAAACCATTTCCAAGATTTGTGTTCTTCAGCCTTTACCTAGGTTCCAGGAAACTGTTTCCTTATGGATAAATTTCACTCTTACCAGACACTTCTTTACACCTGATGTGTTTTGCTAGACACTTACTGACCTAGAGCCCTCGGACTTCATTCTGCCTGATTTTTCTGTCTAAGATAAAGGGGAGAGAATTCCACGGGTAGGCAGATTTAAAATAAGTAGATTCACGAAACAGTTAGGACTTTTTTCCCTCCTTTTTTTTTTTAAGCTAATTTTTTTTTTGCAAGAGATCAAAATAGCCCCCTTTCTGCAAGTCAGAATTCTGTGCCCAACATTTCAGGAAAAGTCCTATTTTAAAGAATTTATTTTTTTTTAAAGAATTTAAAGGATCTGATCCTTTAAATCATGGCAGAGATGTTCTTGTTCTACAAGTTCCCTTATGAATATTCCCACGGGGGAGAATACATCGGACCCAAAAGATCTCTTGTCTTTTGAAAATACTGATCTCTCTAATATAAAGTATGACTCATACTTAAAAAACCTAGGTAGTTTGTAGGTTAATTTTGGTTTATAAAAGGTTCTTAAAGAGCATGGAATGCACACTAATGCTTGAAGAATACCACTGCATTCATAAACATCTATTTAAAGTCCTATAAAAAGTAATTTTCACTTGAGCATGTAAAAATGTGAAACTTGATTATTAAATTAATCATTTTGATTGCTTCTAAATACTAATTTCATTATGGATGCAAACTACTGGAGTAGACAGTAAATAGGGAAAAAAAAAAAAAAAAAGCCTTTTAATAGTTGCTGTTCCTCAGACGAAGATTTCAGCATTTTAGAATAGTCAGAACATGGGGTAACCTGGGTTTTCAGCAACATAAACACAAAAAGCCTGCCATTTCCTGCATAAACTGAAAGTTTGTAAGAGGTATAATGGCATTTTTACCCCTCTGTTGCCTAAGGTGGACTGCAAATTCACAATTTTTGAAAAAAAAAAAAACGTACCTTCACATGGTTGATAAAATCCCCACAAAGCTTCTGAATGTGCTGGAGACAAAACTTGACACCAGAAGGGCTGAAAAACACGATGCTTGCTGGAATTCCCTGCGTGAAAATAATCATAGGTCAAACTGGCTTTCTCTAGCAATGTATCAGGATGCTTTCATGTAAATCTTTTCATCTGTCTCTCTGTGGAAATGCAATGTTTTTCCCAGATAAGAAGCTGCTATGAAGCCAACCAAAAGGCTTTCCTGCGGTCTGCCAAACACCATGAAATGCAGAAATTCACATGTGCCTTTAATCAAATATTTCAGTACAGCAGCACATTTTGGTAATAAATGTACTGCAAGTGTTTTGGAGCTGTCCTCAGTTTTCTGTTTAGCAAGCAACATATACAAGTTATCTTCCTAAATCAACAGCATCACTTAAGAAGTAAAAAGCTCAAGAGAAATCTGGTATTTTATTAGTGTTATATGGCTGAAATTAACAGCCATAAATACTAAGAGCAGCAAATAATAGGGCTCAGAAAGTTACAAAATGCCTATATGCTATTGATTAAATGCTATAACTGGTATAGACCAAATTCTGCAGTGATTAGAACTGTAAAACCCAGCTAGGAATATCAGGATACCACAGTATATAAGTTGACTGGCCATGTCATAGCCTTTCAGGACCTCTTGAACAAGCAGAACTTTGAAATCAGAATGCAGCTCAATGGGAAGTTAATGCACATATTTGACAGAGGGAAGCAATATGTTTAGGCAGGCCACGTGTCTAAGAACTAGAAGTTGCATTTTGAATAAATCCTAGGTATAACGTAGGCGCCTACCAATAGGAAATTCATTAAGCTTTAACAAATAAAACCCAATTATTAGTAGCTTAAAATCTTTACTGTGGACTTTATCTAGCTGAATGCCATGTAATAGACGGTTTTAAAGAAAGAGAAACATTAATCACAATTCAAGTAGATACATCTGAGCACATTTGTCACTAGGAACACTTAAAATGAGCTTATTATTATACTCATAAATAGGAATATCAGAGAGGGATATGTACAAGTGATTACTGAATTTTGATTCATAAGATATGGCAAATATGTCCAGTGATAATACAGTGACATCAGTAACTTTTAATAATTAAGCTATTCAATGAATATTTCTCCTTAAATGTATTTTCTAATATGGTATGATCTAAAAAGCAGTCTTTTCAAGACTTGTTCAGCTCAAAAGTTTCAATCTGAAACATAGATGTACTGCAAACACTAGATAAAATGAGAAAAGTTTTGTCTTCTTTGAAGAGAGACGGCGTGTATTTTAGACTCTGTAAGTGCCATAACAAAAACTGAGGGACTCATTCTCTATGTTTAAAGCTTTTGCTAAAGGATTTTCTTGGTAGCCATCAGAAAAAGAAAACAGGCAGCCTACGCAAGAAACTGTTGCATTAGCACAATTATATCAAACAGACAACTCAAAAAAAGGA
The DNA here is from genome assembly GCA_013398735.1 of Nothocercus julius. Taxonomy (NCBI): domain Eukaryota; kingdom Metazoa; phylum Chordata; class Aves; order Tinamiformes; family Tinamidae; genus Nothocercus; species Nothocercus julius. Next base: position 2,246,009 of record VZSV01000093.1, on the reverse strand, counting down.
GTGTATTTGACTAGCTTTTACCATACAGCTCAAAAAATCCCCCCCTTACATCAGTGTCTGATACCTGCTGTGAGAAGTAACTGCTCAGCGAATCTTGGAGATGAGAGTGCTGGGTAGTTTGATACACGGTGAGAGTTTCCAGAGGGATACCTGGAACCAGAATACACATTCATGGCTGAACGGAATTTCAGCAATTTCTAGTATTTCAATAAAACACTCAACATAATAATGGTACCTGAATGACTTATTTCAGGTTAAAAAGCTTAAGACGACAGAAAATAACTTCTGTGAAGGATTCCTAGCTATTCCTAGAGCTTCAAGATAAGAGTAAAGCATCTGTAATCAGAGAACTTCAAACATGTTATGCAGCCTGGTAACCCTTTCAACATAACTGTATCACAGATGAGAAGGAAGATGAAGAACAAAGCAAATAACCTTCCTAAAGTCATGTTACAGCTCAGTACCAGAGCTGGGGACACCACATTATTACAGCAGTTTTTATTCCTATTTTCTTACTTCTGGCCAGTATAATAACAAATATAATTTCTACTATTCGTATGTGGTTCACAATCTTCAGATACATCTTCTTTCACAATAGACAATTAAAATGAGGCTCTAAGGAAAGTTCAACCTTTTTCTCTTAGCACTGTAGGAAGTACTTCTCTTTTGAGGGCTCCACAAGGGAAAAGAAGAGATGATGAATTAGGTTTCTCTCCTGTAAATACAAAAACAAAAGCTTGTAATTATTTCATGTTTCTAATAAAGCACACACAAGATTTTAAAGGTTACAAGTGTTGAACACAGCTGCAAATGTTGCCTCCTTCATCACAGACCCAGCCACAACATATCTGAAAACATTTGCAGTAAAACTGCACCTGCAATTCAGAGGACAGAGGCTACTTAGCATGTAAATTAAAAAATATTCCATAACTGTAATATGAACACATGGGCTAAAAAGATCTGAAAAAAGATAAACTACACTCCTGTTCCCCATGCCATTGTACAAGGGAAAGCAAGCCCCACGCAGGTAATCTCTCCCTTTTCAGAAATGTGTCTTCCTCAGGTTGGTTCGTTTACACCTGACTCTCCCTCGGAGCATCTGCAAGCCCGGGAGCTGCACACAGCTCCGCGACAGCTCCCCGGAGCGACGGGATGTTTGGCCGGCCAGGAGGCCCAAAATACTCGAGTGAGGAGGTTCAAACCTGCTGGACATCTCCTTTTTTTTCCCCACAGGAAAAAAAAAAAAATTCTACTTCACTGCTGGCAGTGAGTATTTGCACTCGCTCTTTAACGCGGCAGACCTTAGCTACCGCTGCACTGCAAAGAGCGGATTTTGGAGAGGGGTTTTCTGGCACTTGGCTCCTCGTGACTTATAGGCACTTATAGAAGGTTTGTGTGTTTCTAAGACACGAGCAGAGCAGTAAACACGTTGTGGTGAAATCACACAGTCTGGTGGGATCACATTTTCACAAGACAAAATTGTCTGAGCAGAGACATTCAACTCATCACTGTGGTTTAATTAACTCTTTTGGTATTTTGTGATTTTTGAATATCAAAAATGATCTCATTTTTTTCTTTCAAAATTGATCTGAAGGATATACATGGTATTTAATAATTCCTTAGTCCTACCAATTGCTACCACTTCTTACAGAAAACATAATAATGGCTGAAAGGATTTTACTTTAAAAAGTGGGACTGTTTTCTCTACAGTATTGCAAACTAAGCTATTACACAACATGTAAAGAATACACATAACACAATAAAATCTAATAAACACTAGAACTGCTTTTATACATTTTTTGTAGTTGTTTTCACTAGCAGAATTAGATGCCCATATAGTATTTATTGTTCTTAAGTGTATTGTTCACAGCTTATTAAAGTAGCTTGCTTTTTTTTGTGTGTGTGAAGACAGTCCTGATGACAAATAAACAAAACTGAAGAAATAGTTTTCCATATGAAAACTAAATTCATATTATCAGTAATCCTTTATAGTTATATATATCTATACATATCTTTTAAATATAGCTAAAAACTGCTGAGGATAGGAACATAACATCAGACATCTTATTGCACACACTTTGCCTTTTCCATAAATAACAGAAATACAGAGAATGCTCCAAAATAAAATGCCGTACAGCTGCACTCCACTTTGCATCCATATTTTTAAATAAATGGAAGTTCCTCACCACCTATTACTTTACTGTTAATTCAGATATATTAATGCATATTTTGAAAACTAGTAGAAAAAAATACATATCTTTTTTAGGCACTTTTTAAACTAAGTATATTTTGGTTTATAAGTGTAAGCATCAGAGATGCCTCTGAGAAAAACTGGATTGCATAGCAAAACCAAACAGAAAGATCTTATTAGAAGCCAACATGGATATATTGGGATATCCAAACAGTACATTAGAGTTTTGATAGGAACCAAAGCTAATGTTTCTAATAAATTACAGGAAGGAAGAATGAACTCGGGACAGAATACAAGATATTTTAAAATAATAAGATAAAGGAAGAACATTTCAACATTAATCCTCTTACAACTCACAGCAGTTAATTGAATTGTCAGCGTGATATCCAAAGAGCAACACTAAGCCCTTTTGACTTGTGTTTACAAAGCACAAAGGAATAGCTCCATAGCTCCGAACAGTCCAACAGACCCCGGCCCCCGTTGTATCCCCCACTTCTGTAACCAATGCAAAGGTTACATTTTGCTACAAATGTTACAAATATTTCCCTTGAAAAGAAACTATCTATTTAGTTAAGGAGTCAATTTCTGCACGTTTCCAATCACTTAATTAGAAACCACTAAGATAAAGAAAATAAAGAAGAAAAGAAATAATTGCTTCAGATTTTATGTTTATTCTGACAATAAATTGCAAGGATGTAAAAATTCTGCTCCATTTACAGCTAGTATTTTCATTTACTTCTTATCATTTTATGAAAAAAAACAGATAAACACATACAGCAGGGAGAACATGACTTTAATCTGTATTTCAGAGACTATTACTCACAATTTGATAAATTGAGCATAAACACGCCCAATCCACTAAATCATGGAGTTTGATTATATTTGTACCACCGACAAGCAGTCTCCAGTGACTGAAACTCACTGCTTGGTTATTAAGCTGAAGGGCGTTCCAGGGCAGTCATTCCTGCAGGGATAGTGGCAGTCCTAGAGCTCTGTTTCTCCACGCTGCCTGCGGCTGGTTCTCTGGGAGGCCCCTGCTCAGCACACTCTGTAAAATGCCCGGAGCTCCCTGCTTCCCCCCGGGGCTCTGGGAAGCTGCTGCCAGCCCCGCACCGAACCAGGAAGTGCTCTTTCCTAATTCCCACCTCCGCAGGAGTGCGCGCCGGGCTGGGAACAGCGACTGAGCAAATGTGCTCAGAAGCACATTTTACCTAGTTCTCCGAACCAAAGCTGGACTATTTTCCTCTGACCAGTTGAACATAATGAATTTTCAAAATGCTGGTCTTCTCTGTTTAATTAGTGCATGAGTCTCTAGATGAACGTTTCTCTTTGCCCTTGTAAGTTTGGGCCAGAAAGCCTTTTAGCATGGGACCTGGTAGCTCTGCATCAGGTACTCTCTGATTTCACTGTGAGGCTTCTTACAGCACTGGGGACAAGCCCAGGGCCGCATGAAAGAAACTTCAGAAGAGAATCTATCACTCTGCAGGTTACTGTGGAGATACAAGTCCTTAAGGAGAGTTTTTCATCTGCTCTAGGGAACAGCAATTCCTAATCCCTACAGAGAGTTTTTCATCTGCTCTAGGGAACAGCAATTCCTAATCCCTACAGCTCTGACCTTAGGTAAAAGATGCTTTGCCTGTTAGATCATATAATACTTTTAATTATTTACTCAGTCTAAGATTTCATGTGTACTAATATTTTGTAGAGGTATTTGTTCTATAATCTTAGAGATATTAAAAGCATTCCCAAAAGCTCAATTCAGCAATTCTGCATATAAGACATGTGTACACACTACGAAAAATTCTATTTATATGGAATTCAGAAAAAATGTAAGATATATGATCTTAATTTAAGTCAAAGATTTTGGTACTTACTTGAGGAAATAAATTCAGCTAATTTTTCAGCATTTCCAGACTTTTCTCCTTGTGGAGTAAGGCCAATTTCTTCCACTATAATCAAAAGTAGCAAAGAAAAACTTTCTTTGAATTTAATAAAAGCAACTCAGGTTTGCTGTCACAGAAACATGTGAGTTAAAAAAAAGGAGATCCAACTTCTTCCTAGCATAAAATGTTTCTTTAAAGAGCGAAAAATCACAGCACTTAAAAGCAATAATCTGCTACACAAGATTTGATTTTCGTTCTACACAGAAAAACAAGAGAAGAGTATAAAGGAAGAACTCTGGGAAGAGCTAAGCTTGTCTCAGAGAGTTTCAAATTCTCCTTCATACCTAAGGGAGGTAGAATGGGCCAGTGCATCACATTTCCTAAAATCAGACAGCCACATTATAATCCTTTTTATCCAAATTCATTTCCAAGATAAGTTTAAAAAAAAGCAAATTAAGAACATTTTTTTTCTTTCTTCAGCTTAATTTTTTTAAAAAAGTAGTTGCTATCACATTACGATAAAATTAATGATAAAACAACAGCCAGATCCCTAGCTGAAATAAATACATACAGTTTTAGTGTGTATAAAATTGCCTATGTTGAAAAATATCCATTTACAAAACTCACCTGTATTAATTTTTTTAGCATCCTTGAATAGCAACTAAGACTACAGAAATTATAATGAAAAGACAAATTTATCTAAGCCTTTTTTGAAGACGCCAGCTTACCTAGAGAAGCTGTAGCTTCTCCTACTACATATGCTGGTTTGGTGCTCCACTTTTGTTTCAGAGATTTGGACCAGGCTGTAAAACATTTAAATTTAAGCATGTGACAACAAAATATGAATACTAAATGTGTATCTGAGCTTGTTTAAATCTGAAAATACAGATAAAAATACTAATGACTAATACTTCAGTATATACATTAGCAAATCTAGATATATAAATTGAATATTTATTGGATTTTATTATTGTGTAAACAGCAGTCTATATCACATTATCAAACTTCCTGAAATTCTGAAATAGAAAGAACAAGGAATGTAAATCTGCACTTACCTTCACTTTTACTATTCTCTTTTAAACATATCTTGATGGCTTCTAATGCTCTTGGGCTGGTAAAAACTAGGCCTCCATAACATTCTGGATGAGAGAGCTGCTCATGAATAGTAAATACAAGAAGAAAACTTACAAGTGAGTACAAAAATAAATCTTACCAATTCTTTAAAATCATTTTAAGAACAAAGGTCCTTCAATAAATATCTAAGAAAGAAACAAGCAAGTATTTAAATTGATTAATATCAGTAGCGAGGGTATTTGTGAGATAAATGCATAACAAATATTGAATTCAGAACACAACTTGCACACATGATATTAATTCCGAAAAATCTGTGGAATGGGGATGGATTCGTATCCCTGAAATGATCTGAAGGGTGGGGGAAAAATACAGGAGATACTTCTAATTCAGACAAGGGAAATCAACTGTTATTCCAAGCATTAACTCAGAGGGTGCTACCCAGATAGCTCTTTGTTACTAACTGGCTCTTAAAAAAGGAGACAAGCGAAATAATTTTAAAAAGTTGATGACTTCTAAATGCAGACTGTGTGACATCCAAACACCCCCAAAATTAAATGCTATTGGAGATTCTCGATAAAAGGGACCCCTTAGAAAAACTTTTCAACATTTTAAAATGAAATTAATAGATTTAAGAAAGTAAAAAAAGAGCAGTGATTACGCAATTTTATTCTGAATAGCTAGGAGATGCCATACAAAATTTCTGTGCAATGTAAGAGTAGATCTCTGCTAACTTTTATAGCTGTCACCACAATATCGTTACTTTTTTGTTGCTGTGAAAAAAATGCTAAAATACCATTTGATTATTTATGGTTCATAAACCTAACTGTGAATTATGTCTGGCCAACCTAACTCTTAAACTAGCATGGACTACACAATTTTTATAAAAGCCTAATTCTGTTGCCAGACTCAAATGCGTAAGTGCACATGAGACAGGGCAGCTAAGACTGTTAATCGAGCTACCCATTCCTAGAAATACTCAGAAAACACACTGTGTAAGCAACAGTGAGCACTTGGGGTCAGATTGATTCAGCTTAATACCTTCTTTGGGGTACTAAAATCTCTTCCTTGAACTTGCAGAAGCCTCACATAGATGGGGATAAGAGTAAACATCTTTGTTCTAAAAGTATTTTAATTTGAAAAAAAAAAACAAAAAAACAAAAAAAACCCTCTTGCTTGTGGCCTATGGTAGAAGGAAGACCCTTGCTGCAATTGACAGCTAAATAGCTGTAAATTCTAACAAAATCTATCACAAGTCTCCCTTCCATACTTTAACTCTTAACACTAACATGTCTCTACCCATTCATTAAGTTACTGTAACATAATATGTACAGAAAGAGGAGGATTGTCCCACATGATTTTTCATCTTTTTCAAGCCTGCAAGTAGGCTGAAACTATCCACTCTACATATAGTAGATCTGCATATTATAGATGTAAATGTATAGATTCTGGTAACACAGAAATCTAAAGACAGCACCCAGGTTAAGAAACACAAAATAGCATAATGCTTCTAAATTATATAACTTATGTTTTAAGAGATTTCCCCTCTATGAAAGAATTACATTCAAAATGCACTTTTTGAATGCATGCCTAGGTTTTGTTTCTTTCCCAACCATACTTTTACTCATTCTTAGTTGAGGACTTGCACTTTGAAAGCTTGGCTTTGCATTTAGACACATCCACTAGTATCTGGTCGACTCCTTTGTTCCAACTTCTGGAGTAATTTGATTGAGCTAAAGGGGCTTTAAAAACAAATTAAAAAAGCAAAACAAAATCCCAACAAGAGCTCCACATTACTAATGTTTTAATTAAAATGTTTGAATTTGTTTTAGGTTTACGGATATAAGAGGACCACATGCTTTACAACTGATTAACATAAAAGATTTTTAAATAAACACAGAAAGAGGTACCATAAAGGGCAGCAGCAATATTAAATCAAAATATGACATTGTACCTTGGCAATCCTGGCCTAACCTCTGTTAGAAATATGACAACTGAAATAATGTAAATCTTACCTTTTCAAATAAGCTTTCAAGTGATATGAATTCAAATGACAGAACTGGAATCAAAGTTGCTTCTAATCCATATAAACTTAATTCCTAGAGAAAAAGTTTACAGATTTGCTGAGTATTTTTCAAACAATACTTTTTCCTTTTTAAAGTAAGGGACTCAGTCTGTATGAATATTTCTTTTCCCTAAACAAAAATTCAAAGGCATCTAATTTTACTAGTGAAACTAGTTTTTGTATGTTAATACATACATAATACTGCATAATGCTGAACAAACATCAGTGGAACTGAGGTCTTCTGTGTGTAGCTACTGAGTAGTTACAATGGAAACCAACACATAAACCTAAGTGACAAATGATCTCCTAGTCCTGCAAATATTCTTGTACATCTTTTTAAGTCTTTAAACCCAATATACCACCTTTACAAGTAAGAAATACCCACATGAATAAAGTAAATAGCAGCAAGCACCTCAGCAACATATAAACTTTTTCGCGTTGAATTCCTAATAAAACCATTAAAAATTTTTAAAAATTTTTGTAGTCATAATTTTATCTACACGAACATAACCACTGTTAATTCAAATGAACTTCTGTCTCAGTATCAGTACTTTGCTGAGAACTTTAACGCTGAATCACTCGCCTACAAATGTCCCAAAACTAAAATCATTCAAATATTCAAAAGAATGTCCCATAACCAATACAATTGCTTCAATAACAGCCACTTTCCAGGATATTTTTTTTCTTAGAAGATACAATTTCAGATATGCCCTCCTACTTTATATGATTTTTTCACCTGAAACAGGTATAATGATCTATCTTCCTGAACTGTGTAACACTATTATTTAATATTGAAATGACACAAATATTTACTTTAAAAAAAAAAAAAAAAAAAATTACTCACTTTAACGTATGGATCTGGTCCTGAATCTTTGTCTTTGGGGTCCTTCAATAAGAGAACCTTCATTGTTTACCTGAGAATTGCAAAAGAACTCTGAAATACAACAAATGAATCTATCTAAATTAGATCTAGAGGACTTTCTGCTGAACAGTGGCTTTAATAGTTCAGCTTCAAAAGCAGCTGGGTTACTAACAGAGGCCTCGCTCTCTATACAATGAATAAGCAGTTAACGTACATTCTCTGGGAACAAACGTCCGCCCTGATAAGACCAACAAATAACATGCTGCGTCTAGATGATACCACTTAAAAACAACACACAGTGAAAGTCATCCAGGAGAACACAATTTAAAGGAAAACGTTTTGTAAAAAAAGTAACAACCTCTGCAAAGCTCCCACACAAAGCAACAGAATAAGCCACTATTTATAACTCTTCTGTTCTGTTCTGTTCCATTCTGTGCTAGTTTATACCCTAGTGTCATCATTACAGAAAGCAAGAGTTTATGTATCAAGTGATCTCATTTGATGCATTTTGGTCTCATCCTTTTTATAAGCATGTGCAAGGCAATGTTCCAAAATTATTATTTTTTAAATACAGACATATGTATGTATACATTTATGCATTTAGGTATAACACACATAATACTTGCATAGCTTCATTGATATGTTTACAGTATACAGACAAGACTGAAATAACAGAAGATAATAAGAAAAATGTAAGGTAGTACTCTGTTCTTCAGAAGTTGACTCTGGTACTAAATTTGAAGACATTTTACAAGACATAAGCAAATATAATGAATATAAAAGTAAGCAAATGGAATAAACAAACATAAAACTGCTATTTTTCTGCATGTTTACTTTAGCTGTGTGTTTTTTTCTTTACACATTACATTCCAGCAAACTCAGTTAAAAGTAAATAATAATGGATATTCAAATGTACAGAACATCTTAAATTTGATTCATCTGGATGAAATGCATTGCAATCTTCAAAACTTGATCAAAGATGGCACAAAGTTTGGGTAAAAATATTTTCTTAGAAAAAATTGTCAACAACTTTCTTCATATATGAAAGGCTGCCTTAAACATACTGGACAAAATAGGATTTGGTGCAAGTCAGTACAGGTGATAGGAGCTCTGTGTCTTGTGTTCTTCTATAACCAGCACTGCAGAATGCAGGGAATGAAAAAGACACCCCAAGGAAACCATCTCCAGGACCTCGAGACCCAACCGTATTCTCGTACTATAGATTTTAAACTTCATTTTGTTAATCTAGGTTTTAGAATGTGGTTTCATAGTTGAGGATAATTTTTTGAGCTCTTACCATTAGACTTTGAAGTACTGATTCTTGGTACATAAAACTGATACAAATGGGAACTCTTAGAGCTTTGCAGTTCTGAAAAATCAAGGCCTATGAAGGGACCTGTAAAAGTCAAAACAAACATTTTGTCTCAGACCATACACACCCAAAAAAAAAAAAGAAAAAAAATTTACAATTTTTCACAGTACATAATTCACCACAGCAAATCCTATTGCTTTCAAGAGTTACACTGCCAAACCTAAGGTTAAGAATTGCATTGCACAACTTACTTTGATATTACTTTGATTTTTTTTGATATTTTTATTATTTTGATATTTCAGGTTTTCATAGAGTAAATATATTCCTAAAGACATTTTTGTGATTAATAGAAATAGAGAGCACATATGTTTGCAACTTAGGGAAGTACATTTTTCCTGACAAGTAAAGAAATGCTGTTACAATTTCTCAGTTACTTTAACATTGTAACAGTCTTTACTGTAAAAATCCAATATTCTTGTAAAAGTACTTTGGCACACAGGCCTTCATAATCCATCACTCCTTCCCGCTTCCAAAACATGTAAGTATATAGTTTATGTAGCTGAGGGAACATTTATGACAGTAGGTAAATGACAGGTTTTAGATGGAACTATAATGGTTAGCAACATTATGTTAGCAAAACAAATCTTGTGCACTGTGTAACACCAGATAACAATTCTTAGCAAGAACAATTTTCCAAAGTATTGTAATAAACCCTCGAAATAACATGAGAGCGCTAATTCAAGTACACTGGGGGAAAGGGGAATTATAATTAATTTATTTAGGTAGTTAGAACTGAATTAAGTTCCTATCTAATGCCTTATTACTGTGACGAGTAATGAACAATAATAAGAAATGGGTAAATATCCATGCTTAACAAGGTGACTTATACCAAATTAATTCTTTTGTTTAGATCTTGCATGAAAAATATATGCTGAAACCAGACATAACTACAGGTAGTCATAAAATATCATGAACTACTGCAAGATGCAATTATCTACATGTCCTTTGTAGAAGCCACACAGGCTATATTTTGGAGTTAGCTATCTGGCTTCCTCGAGTAAGTCTGCATATCCCCGGCACTCTCAGAAGACACTGGCTTATTTTCAAGTCTGCCAGAAGAAATCTCATTTATTGACTTCAAAAAGGCACCACAAATGTCCAAAAGAAAACGGAATTTGAGCTAGGGAACCTGTAAGCTTGTACATTCGTGAGTACCATTTATTTTCTCCTGCAGTTATCCTACAGCTTTTGGTATTACTGCTATTCCAAAAAATAGTGTCCTTTACAGCAGCTGTCAGTCTCTGACCACTGAGTCCTTTTTCTCCACAAAGTTCAGACAGGCTTATGTAGCAGAACCGGTGACAAGTGTGACCAAACGGAAACTGGTAGGATGTTGTCCTCTCCACATGCCTGGTTGTCATACACATGCTGGACCATGTAGTCCATCCAAATCCTCTTCCTTAGCAGCTGAGCCCTGCCAAGGCCGACATATGACTGTGAGTGTGGGCAGAGAGCCACGTGAACAGACGGGCAGAAAAGATCCCAAACGGGAACAAACCCAACACTCTCTAACCAGAAATGCACCAATATACATCCCTAGGGTGATGATGATACAATGCTCAATAATGAGCATTATCAGTGTTTTTTTGTATGGAAAAACCTGCACACAAGGTTTTATGACCTGCTGCAATGATGTTAGGATCCCATCACACCGGGCATGTTAAGAGAAACAACAGTATTTTTAACAGTTTGCTTGTATCCCTGAGACTTTACTCAGGAATCCTTGCAAATGGCTAAAATGCATCTTCCAGAAAGCTGGATTACAATCAAGAACCCTGACAAACATTGCTCTTGAATCAAACAACATCAAGAAAAAAGTGCATAAAACTATACATGCAGTATCTTCAATTATATCTGACCTCCTCTCATGTAAGTACTAAGATCCCTATATATTTTCTCAAAAGAGGAATTCACAAGCTTCTATGAAAAAACATAAAAATAGTGTCTATCAGCAACAATCAACGGACTTAGCAGTCCTGCAACACTGCTCAAGCCACACATGGAAATGGAGTTGTGCATGAATAACCTTAGTAAGAAGCTTCTCACTGCCAGCCTTTTATTCATAGGACAATCTGGCCTCCTACTTTTGCCTCATTGAACAAGCCTCTTGTTTACCTGTGTTCTAAAATAACAATGCTACAAAATTTGCTCTTCCAAAGTTAGGAAAGCACCATTTAAAACTCATTTTGCTTGCAGAGAGCTACTACGAGGACGTCATATTTTCTATCTTGAATAGACGCACAGATTAAAAAATGCTTGAGAAAATACTTATAGTAGTTGTTCTGAGGTTATGGAAACATCCAGTTAGTTCTGAACAAGCTGCAAGGGACTGAGGAGTTTCTGAGGCATCACACTGTGACTGAAGGATAAACTTAGCCTGGGGCTATTTTTCAGAGACTGTATGACTTAATTTAGGAGATGGGTAAATGTGGGTCACATTGTTCAGAATAATACTGCACATACAGAAATGCTTCACATTCACAGCACTCAACAATAAAATTTAACATCCTTACATCTTTAATTAAAATATAAAGCCATTTATTATGCAATCTCTAGGTCCCTGATACTATAAACAAGCAATAATGTCTCATATTAAAAGCAGCTTAGCAAAATTTGTATATATCATTGAGCAGAAAGTATATCTCTGCAGGTCACTTAACTTTCATTTGAAAGGCTGTTGGCAAACTAATTGTGAACTACCTTTACACAGGACAGCTTCTAAAAAGAATTAAATGGGCCAATTCATTTCTTGCTCCTAAGTCACACTGACAGCTGTAAAATATATTAACCATTTCTAATATTACTTTGATTATAAGCAATCGTATATGGGTCACAATAACATTTGACCACCAAGTGTAAAGGGAATTGTCTGCTCTATCATAAACATAAAAGGAGATGAATTATTAGACAGTGTGGATGAGATTTTCTTTTTTTCAAGAAAAACTCTTAAAAATCCTTGGGCTAGGGTTTGTAATACCAAGGATTTCTTATCAATATTCTCCCACTATGATTAGATGAGTTTAATAACCAAAAATGAAAAAAAAAGCAAAACAAACAAATCCCCATATGCAGTTATATGTTTCAAAAATCCACCAAACTCATAGGGCATATAATATATATGTTACCAAAAAACAATGTTTTGAGAGTAATTCCTGCTACTCAGGTCCTCATGGCACAAGAAGCAAAGGACTCACATAAAGTCTCCTTGACATATTTTTATCAAAAATAATGTTAGTAAGAAGCGTGATTCTTGACTGATATAGCTGCAATTAAAAAATGGGAAACTGTCATATTGATAGAGATTACATCCCGAAGGCAGCAGTTTTACTACAGCAGGAACAGACTTTGTCAATCCATTTTTCTCTGCACTGAGAGTTTTCCCTGTGTATTGGTATTATTCAGGCCTAAGCTCTTCTAGAGCAGACACTGTTCTCAAAAATAAAACAAAAAACAGCAGCACAAAACAAACAGAAAACATGGACACATGCAGTTCTTTAAAGGCATATACAAATTCAAAGTATTAAACTCTTTGGATGGCATTTATAAAGCCCAAATTGCAGCTAGGACCCGATGCCCAGACCTTCTCCTGGTTGCTAGCACTGAAAGCTCAATTCTCCTCCCTGAATGCCTTCAGAAGTACAAAGTACTTTTTTTTCCCCCACTAATTAGGCACAGATATTTAAGTGGAAGGTTGTCTGCGCCACTAAGGCTTTAACATGAATGGTCACCCCCCCTGCTTTTAGTGCTTACGACCTTTCAGCAGATTCTCCTGCATTACAAGCATTTTTGTTTAAAATAAATAGCAATTCCCAGAGGAAAGGTGACGTCATTAGTTCGACGTGGGAATTACATTTTATCTTTTTTTTAATAAAAGATGCTTCGGCACAGGCAGGAGAGCCACCACACGCTGCAGGATGCGCGCGCACTCCCCTATGTCTTTTAAAGCGCATTTTGACCCACGCCAGGGCCCTCTGAGGAAAGTAAATTTCCCTTCGGACACATCGTGCCTACAGCACGAAGAGGGATACCCCTTTTTTTATTTTTTAAC
>VZSV01000093.1:2218055-2232312 GCA_013398735.1 Nothocercus julius | reverse complement strand
GCGCCTCAATATGGCCACGCGGCCCAAGCGGCGGCGGCCGCCGCCCGCCGATGAGCGCGGCTCGGAGTCCGACTCCGAATCGGGCTCCGGGTCGGAGGCGGCCTCAAGCGACTCGGACTCGGACGAGAGGATCGATGAGGTGACCGGGGCGGGGAGGGAAGCGCGCTCGCGGCCCGGCGCGGCGCGGCCCGGCGGGCGCCACCGTCTCCCCTACCCGCGGCCTCCGCAATCTTCAATTCTTTTATATTTTGCTGTAACACAAAATGGGCTTAGTAACTTTGAAGGTGCTTTTTCCTTGGGGCAGGTTTTCTTCCTTTATAAAAAGAGTGTGAGGAGGGGTGCTCCTGATTCGAGGCCCACGGTGCAGGGCCTGCGCTGAGACCGCAGGTCTCGATTCTGTTTTAAAGCTAGGTAGTATATTAAAATGTGTTGATAATCTGCAAGGTGATATATGTTCAGCTAACTCTTGTCAAGAATCTTTTAAAAATTATTTTCTTTTATTTCATATTGCTGTCTCTGGAAAGTTCCATCATTTTTACAGACTTGTATGTAAAGTGTAAGTTGCCCACGTGAATTCTTCTATGGGGCTAGAGGCAATCACTTAAATATTGCTATCAACACCGAATAGTCCATTTCATTTCCATTATGAATATGGAAAAGATCAAAGAGGAAAACCCTCTTGAATCTCAGAGAGATGAAATATTAGTTTGTACAGCTGGATGGAAATGAAGTTGTGAGTCACTATCAAACTTGCTGCTTTTTCAGGGTTTGAGGAGGGATCAATGATAAAAACTGTAACAACTGCTAGTGTTACTAGAAGATGGAAATTAGACTCTGATGTTGAGGATTGTCTTTATTATATTTTGTATAGTTCGATTTCATTTTGGTTTCTGCCAGGCATGTGTTTGATATTCTGTATTTTGCTTGTATGCAGGAAGTGAATGTTGAATTTGAAGCGCATTCAATATCAGACAGTGATCACAACGGGATAAAGAAGTTACTTCAGCAGGTACTCTTAATTTTTTTGAACATGGCTGAGGTTTATTTTGAGAGATACTATACAGAACGTTATGCAAAGTCATCAATTCATGCTATCTGTATTATTAATTCATGGCTTTGTGGGGTGTGAGCCTGTAAAGAGCGTTTGAATAAATGTTCCATGATTTTGGAAGCTCTAACCTGAACTGGAGGGTTTTACTTCCATAGTATGTTGTCATTTTCTGTCTCCCTTGTGTTAGTTTCTCTCTAGCAATCTTTGTTTTGCCTAGAAATGCAGAATGTCAGCTTGGGGAGGATTATGTAGCAAGCTCTTCAACTGCTTATTTTTACTGTTTAGAGTATTATATTGAAGGACATTAAATAAATACTAAATAGAAATTAAAAATGATACAGAACACTAAATAGCATTTTGGAGAAATTGATGATACCTTAGTTCTCCTAAGTGGTCCACAATATAAAGAAGGTTTAGACCTGTACTATTCTGTAATATTTGTTGTTTTTTTTCCAGTTGTTTCTAAAAGCTCCTGTTAACATTGCTGAATTAACGGATATATTAATACAACAGAATCATATTGGAAGTACTATCAAGGTAGGAAAATTAAATCTCCTTTGAAAATTAAGTACAATATGGTTTATGTTGAAATAGCAGACTTGTGACAGAAGTAGGTCATTGCTGGGCTTTTCTTGAGCTTTCCCTTACTATCAAAACTCTATTGCTCTATGTGTTTTAAGACTTCTCAGGTATACTTCGCTACATTAGAAGCTGAAGAAAATTGATTTTGCTTAAGATATGGCCATTCCTTGTACTAAGTGGCTCCTTTCAAGATGTGAGCTATCCAATTTTAGGGCCTTACTGTAGATCTTGATGTCGAAGCTACTGACGTGGCGCTAAATGCACTGAGACATTCAGTGATATGGCACTTAACCTTAACTTCTGGTTAAGGTTACATAAGGTTGTGAAGTTAAGGTTGTGTGTTTGTTCAGATTTAGATGCCTGTCATGTTCTGGAGAGAAATATCCTTTGCTCAAAGGAAGGGAAGTAGAATGTCAATGTGAGTTGTTGATATTTTTATTTTTTTTCCTCCTCTTATTAAATAGCAAGCTGAAGTCCAAGAAGACAGTGGTGGTGGTGATGATGATGATGATGATATAGATGAAGTTTTTGGTTTTATCAGCCTCATAAACTTAACTGAAAGGAAGGTTGGTATTTCTCTAACTTGTAGCAGTAGCAAGATGGTATTCCTCTACCAGGAGCAACCGAGACAGAGTTCTGCTCTTCTGCCTTGTATAACCAGTCTTAGCATCAGGACCAGGAGTCTGAATCCCACCATTGAGGGCTGTGATTTTAAAAGTTCCCAATCACTTATGCTTTACTTGGATATAATCCTGTGCAACTTAAGTCAAACACAAAGCTAACTATGGAATAGAAGGTTAAAGCTAGATAATTCTAGTATCTTGTATTTCTTTACTTCGTTCACAGCTTTTGAATTCTGCTATTAAGCATACTGGATTTGTAGTTCATAGCTGCATTCCTGACAGTTAATAACCTTTATTTGCCCTCAGCTTCAGGGTGGGTAAATAATAATTTCAAAGAAATTATACAGTGCTTTAGAGAAAACTTAAGTAAAGTAACGATAGAGTTATTGAATATTCCCTTGAAGTTCACTTTTAAAGGTTTTCTTCTTGTATAAATAATTGTTCAGTAATGTAAAGAAAATATACCCTTTGATTACAGGGTACACAATGCACTGAGCAAATCAAAGAGCTGATTTTGAGTCGGTGTGAGAAGAACTGTGAACAGTGTGCAGTTGAACAACTGGATAAAATCCTAAATGATAATGCTAAGCCTGTGGGTCTTATACTGAGTGAGAGATTCATTAATGTACCACCTCAGATAGCACTGCCCATGCACCAGCAGCTTCAGTAAGTCTTTGTGACATGAACTGTTTTTTTGTTTGTTTGTTTTTGTTTTTTTTTTTTTCTTCCCCCTTCATAATAAAAGTGCATGAAGAGAGTGTTAATGTAGATTGAAGACATGAAAAGTTCATCTTCATTCTGGAAGAAGCAATAGTAAAAGTGCACTGGGGCAGAAGGCAATATTCATACTTTTAATGTTGGTTTAAAGTATAATTATCATGCTTAAATATGCACGCGGCAAATGTTTGTTTCCTGAGATACTAGTAAAAGAAGAGGATGCAGTACAAATATCTTATATCTCCTTTATGCAGTGTTATAAATTGAGGTTTACCTTTACATTTGAGGAAGGTTTAAACTGTATGTAACCATTTATTTTCCTCTAGGAAGGAGTTGACTGATGCACAGAAAAAAAACAAACCTTGTGGAAAGTGCCACTACTATCTTCTTATCAGCAAGACCTTTACAGAAGCCACAAAGAACAATTCTAAGAGGAGAGAAGGAGGAAATAAGCAAAAGGAGGAATTAATGTTTGCAAATGCAGAAGAAGAATTCTTTTATGAGGTAACACACTTGATACTGAGAAATCAAAATACTTTTTGATGATGCTGTAAAGGTGGGGGGATGGAGGGGGTGGAAAATTCCCCTTAGCTTCAAGGGAAACTCTTAAAAGCTAGTTGCATATCTTTACTATTAAATCCTGATAGTATTACATATTGAGCAAGCAAACTATTTTTAGAGAACTGCTGAAAGGTGTTTTCAGTAAGCACAAATTAATTAAATTAACCCTCTGTTTTGGCATTAATTTACCAGTATGCTATCTTTATAAGGTCACAGCTAGCAGAACTGTAAGAGTACTGTTGCCTAGGCCCTTCTGTGTCAGCATTTCTATGCAAATGATTTCCCAACGCTATGAGAATAATGGGAAATTTCATGAGAGACTGGAAATAGGCAGAGACTGCAAAGGAAAGATCAGGTGAAGTTTTCAGTGCCTTGGCCTCAAAGAGTTAACAGAATTCCATCTCTTTGGCTTGTTCATATGGCATCCATGTGAATGGAAAAGCTCTCAGTCTTACTGAAATTCTTTGAATGAAACTTTGACACTTTCAGGATGTATAGATGAGGAAAAAGTGTGGGTATTTAGCAGCATTTCCAAGCACTTCTGAATGTTTCCTTATAAAGCTTTCAGATTCTTATTTAGTTGGGAAATGGAGCATTAGTCATCTTTAATCTGAATAATAAGATGTGAAAGACTTGCTAAATTGCTGTGTCAATTGCTGAAAAGGAAAACTGTAGGCATGTGAAATGCAGGTATCACATTAGCTTAAATATCTTTCACTGGCATTTGAGCTGAAATGATTCACATCACATGTGGGATTAAAGAATAGCAGCTCAAACAATAGGTAGTGGCTTGTAAGGCTGCTGTAACTTCATCAAAAAAAATTATTCAAAAAATTGCAGATGAAACTTTGTTTTGGGTGTCTCTTACCAGAATCTGCCATGCATCTGCCATGCATGTCAATACTTAAATGAACAGATCTCTCTTCCTTCCCCCTGCATAGTTGGATTGCTGTCATAAAAACAGATGTTGAGGCTTCTTTCAGAATTTGGTGATGCAATGGAGTGTATTGCTCTGGGAATTCTTTCCAAGAAACTTACCAGATGCAAAGCCTACATCTGTGCTGCTGTTGATATTGTGTGGAAAGCTGTCAAAACCATTTCATTTTTGTAAACCTGTTGTTTTTTAAAACTACTCAGGCTACACCTCAGATGCATATTTTTTTGTTTGTTTGTTTTAAGACCCAAACAAGCAGATATCGCCACCTCACTTGTTCGTTTTTGAACAAGTATATCAATAAGAAGTGCTGAAATATTGAGATGAAAATACTGCTTCTAATTTCCTAAGGGAACTTATATGCACAGCTAGACTGGTTCCAAGCCAAATCGAGAAGGGAGGATGCAGGAAATTAAATGTAAAATATAATTTGAAATGCATAGAATTTTAGTGTTCTCTATTTTTTTCAAAGCTTTAAAAATATTATTCCACAATATTCTTGCTATGTCAAGAGCCCATTATTTTTCACTTCTGGAACTGCCTCTGAGCTAAAGTATTTGCACGTGTCATATGGTTAATGGCAAGGGCTCTTCTGTGTAATCATTTGTGCCAATCTTTGTTAGAGGCTACAATAAGCCTGTGATTTTTTTTTTTTTTTTATTTCTTCAGAAGAAGAAAAATTTAAGTGGACACGTTCATTTTTAGCCATAGGGAATACTGTGTTAGCCTTTATTCACAAAGGAGTTCAGGATTTTCTTATTTCTGCCACAGCAGCCTAAGCACCTGAGTTTGAGTTCTGTCTAAGCATGTTCTGGAAAAATGGGAGGACAGGAGCTTTCGGTGACCCTGTGGCTATGGAGATGACATGCTGGAAGACCTCTATTTTTTATTTACCTCTGCTTGTTGCTTTGATTGGTGTTTTAAGGCCTAACTGTGTCGTCTTTTATCTAAAATGTAATAATTTTCAACTCAAGTGGGTAGATTCAAATTGAATATAATATCCGCTGTAATCTTTAAAATGCTTTTGTTAAATGCTAGAAAGATAGCAATCTTTCTAGAAAAGAAAACCATATTAAGTGGGTCTGTGCACTGAGTGTATATGTGCTGAATGAATTAGAGGTGGAGTGTGTATCCTTCCCTGATCATGCATAATGTTGATTAGAGTGCTATAAAATGCAGTGAGGCAGACACTTAGAGCCAAATAAAACAGAAAGATGTCTGCTCACTGTGCTTTACTGTGCTCCTTAAAATATTACTGAGTGAGCAGAAGAAAAGCTCTATTGTAACCAGACTTGGAATTGATTAAAAGTTTAGGGCCACCATTTCTCAAATTGTTTGTTCTTGAGCAAAGCTGCTCCATTAATTTGGTTCTTCCAAAATTCGATTTATGGCCTTGAGATATTGTTAGTAAGTAGCAAACCTATAGGGAGACTGGAACTTAACTTTCCGTGCAAAGAGGTTCAATTAATTTTCCCACTTATGGGTTCAGTTCATGCTTCTTAGATCAACTGGTGTGAAAGCTAGAAAGATTAACTGGGTAAGTGGGTTTTTTTTGTTTGTTTGTTTTGTTTTGTTTTTTTTCCCTACCCACTAGGCATTTTGCCTAGGAAAACTAGTAAAAAGACTTATCTATATGTAATACATATCACAGAAAAGATGAATAGTAAACATTATAGAAACCAACTTGAGGAATTGTCCTTTGTAAATATGCCTTTCAGTGGCTCTGCCATTCAGATGCTTTCAAGGACTTTTTGAAATTCTGCTCAAGATTCTCATTAGTGCACGTCCCTTTGCCTTATCCAAACTGCTAATATTTGAAATTCCTACTGGCAGTTTGAGAGAAGAAATTACTACATAATGTATCTGTAAGAATATGTAGAACATTAATTTTTGGAACTCTGAGCCATTTGAGTAGACCATGACAGCAGCAGCAGGACATATCTGTCCTCTGCAGACCTCCCATACAGTGTCCACGCCAAACCACCATGCTTATTGCAGGCCCTGTTCTATCTGCCGGCCGACTCTTGTTCCTCCTCTTACCGGGTTTAGGTTGAGCTACTAAATCTCACACCTAGAGCTAGTGGATTACTCTTGAGTAAGTCTTATATTCCTGGTCTTGTCCAAGGTTTCCTGCTGCTTGGCACAATAGCTTCTAAGGGCCTGCACTTACTACTGTGATATCAGGGAGTGAGACACTGTTCTAAAACACCTAAAACCATGTGTGGTAAACAAAGGAAAGGGACCATTGAGTTTTCTTCTTTCTTCTTTTTTTTTTTTTTTTTTTTTTTCTTCCTCCTCTCTCCCCTGATCTCTTGAAATTATGATCATAAGTCAGGATGATGATGGCATTTTAGAGTAAATGTATATAAACTTTGCAAAAAAAATAGATTAAACTAGTGACTTCTATTTTAGGTAGTTTTGGTGGACTTATTGAAAGGAGAGAAAAGAGATTTTATTTCATAATATGTATGTGCATGATAGGATTGTCATTTTACTCTTTTGGAATGATATACTATTGTGTAGTTTTAATTAAAATTAATTTTAATTGTATTTTTCTCAGAAAGCTCTTCTGAAGTTCAACTATTCTGTGCAAGAGGAGAGCGACACATGTTTGGGTGGCAGATGGTCCTTTGACGATGTTCCGATGAAACCTTTGCGGACGGTTATGATCATCCCAGCTGATGGGATCCATGCAATTATGGATAAACTGAAAGACTATCTCTCACTCTAAATTTTCCTGTGAATACTGTTTTTATAAAGCAGTGATGCAGATCTAGGACTTTCCGGTTGTTTCAGAAGGCTGCTCTTGAGTTCAGTTTTGTACTGCTCACATGTTTCTTCTATACACTTAGAAGAAATGTAGCTGATGGAACTATCAATACCAATCAAATCAATATTTTAAAATATATCATTAAATGTTCAATAAGAATGTGGTGTTACAAGGAAACTTCAAGAACTACTGTTTTTAATAAAGCTTTTAACAAAATCTACATGGTATGTTGTCATTTTAGCAAACAACTCTTATAACTCTTCTCCTTAAGAAAAGTACTTTTTAATGTGAATTTCTTCTGTTAAATGCCTTAATGTCAAAAGTTCAAAATAATAATGTGGGTTAAAATTGGCATGTATATTATATATCCTGTTTTTATTCATTCAATATATGATACTTGATTTTTAAAGTCATTGAATAGTACATCTTTGTTTAGTGGGACTTTGGGGATATTTTCCACATTCTTCCTTGTCATAGTTAGCTTTCTGTTCCTCCATGGTTGAAATGGGTGACACATGATTGATCAGTTTCTGCAGCATATCCTTACTTTCGCTAGGAGGAAGATTGGTAAAATAATACTGGGGTGCCAGCTCCACGAATCTGGTGAGGAAATAAAACATTATTACATTATGTTGTTACAAAACATTACTATTTAATTGTATTTTAGAAAGTGCAATAGCTGTTTCCAGGCTTGTGTGCAGGAGAGCCAGCAAAATGTTGATATATAAATCTGCAAGTTGGCACTTAAACTCAAAAATGAAATACCCTGCAAGATTTGTGCTTTCAGTAGTCTTGCAGTTAATGCCCTCAACCTGTATTTTAGGTGATTGTAGTTCAGTTCTCAACACTGAACATGCATTAAATTGTGTGTGTGGTGTGTGTATGTGTGGTATGTGTGGGTTTTTTTGTTTGTTTGTTTGTTTGTTTTTTTTTGTTTTTTTTTTTTTCTTCAGGCTGAATGTAGTGTCTTGTTGGCTCAGTAAAAGTGTGTATCAGAAGGGAGTTTGTTCAGCCATTGGAAATAGAAATGACAGGACAGATTTGCCAGTGAAATGTCCATTCACAGTACAAAGAGATGTAGGCAGAGGGAAGACTGCAAGTTATTTCTTGAATCCTTAAACAGTTGTGTGATGTGATATATCTCATTGGGCGCACAAAACATTGAGAAAAAAACAGCTGGAAGATGGCTTTTCAGGGCACTGAACACTGTAACTATTCTAACTTTTCCTTGAGTTTTGCTTTATAAAACATATTCCTTTTTAAGAAATGTTTGCTTATTGGTAAGGTGTTTTTTTTAAATAGATGAATTGAATAAGCTGCGGTGACAGACGTTGATTATGAAAAAAGATAGGCACAGTTTAGGAGATAGGAAAGGTTGACTTCAGTGATGTTTCTGCTTTGCACTAAAAGAAAAAGTACTGGACCAAAGATACTTGCAGTGACAGAACAATACGGTAGCAAGAAAAAAAATACATTTCATTATATATTCACTATTTTTAAGTGTACAAAACAACTTTCTCCACCATTTCAATGATGCCAACTGTATCATCCTGCTTGATAAGATAGAAAGTTTGTTCTCTGCTGCTATGAATGTTTTACTGATTTCTCTCCAGCCTCTACCTGGAGTGAATCAGTTAGGTTTGCAACTATTTCTCAACAGAGCCAGAAGATGGCTACTTTTGTGACAAAGAAAAAGGAAGAGAAGATAACAGGAGCTGACTTCTCCAAGCATTCCTGTTGATACACGTACGCATCCTTTCTCTGTTTGTGACTTAAATTATGCTTTGGTTATAGAGGCATCGCTGAAAGAAGCTTCAGTGTTCACTTACAGATCAGGTGATATCTCGGAGACGACTCTGATGGAATTGTCTTCTGATACACTAAACTCATGGAACAGAACCCACTCCGGAATCCTTCTGGTGTTATAATACGATGAAAAAGGATGAAGCTGAGCTACTTGTTTGTGCGTTAGCATTAAGTAGTTCCCTGAGCCATCTACATCACGAGCAATCTAAAACAGGCAAAGAGTTACCCATTATTTATCTGAATATGTAAAATGCATGGACTAGGTTTTGCCCATTAAATTAAAAGTTAAGCTTGTATCCATATACCTTCTCTCAGAAAGAACATCTTCATAAACATCTTCAAAGAGGTCATAAAATAATACCTGAGAGAATAGTGTAAGAGTTTTCTTAAGAATTATTTTGAGTGAAAGGCCTATTGATAAGAGCTATCCTCTTCCAGGTAAGTAGGTTTCAAACCATAATAGTTGAGCCCTGGAGAGAAGACCGGAACTGGCGTAAATGTTTTTCTGATACACTGCAGAAAAAGTGTCTTTTATCTTTTGTGGAGGATTAAAAGATTACTGTGGTTAAGTTCTCTGAAAGTTTTGTCTTTAAGTTAACAGTGCATCAAGATAATACAATAATTTTACTTACGTGCATAAAGTAACCAGATATGAGAGATTTCTTTATGCTGAGTGTATTTTCTTCAGATCCAAAATCTGGTTCTGAAATGGGAAGTTCAATCCGCCTCATAATCTCTACTAGTTCAGCTTTAATAGTTTCTGCCATCCTCAGTGCAGAACAGCTTAGAAAATAATCACGACACCATTTCTCTTTACTGTAGTCTGTGGAGGAGAAGAAAACCAATTTTGGCTTAAAGAACAATCATATGGTTAGGTACTACTCACAGTGATGTAGCGCTGTAAAATATTACTGTGTCAGAGCTGTCCAAGTGCTGGTAACAGGAGCCATATAGACAGCTTAAACTTACTGATCTTGCTGGTAAAGTGAGCATTTGTGGGCTAAACTTTACATCCTTAATTAGTTTTACTGATTATTTCTTTATTCAGAAAGATACAGTTAAAATTCTAAATCCCTTACTCCAAATGGATTGGTAGCAACTCTGTTTCCAGGTGATCTGGATGCAGGCCAGGGTGTGGAACTGCACTTGATTTCATTGTGCTGGTGATTGATTGCATGTTAGAGGGAGAAGAACAGGTTGTCTTGGACCTCTTTTCTGCCTTCAGCACTGCTGAACGTGAAGCTGTCCCACTTTGGGCAGCGAGCTGGTGCTCAGGACTGTCTCTTGCAGGCAGCAATGCTGCACTTCATTCATTGAAAGTGTCCTTAATAGACTGTTTTTTTTTCTTAGCACTTTTTAATACTCAAAGCTAATAATGTGAGCTGGTGTAACAGTATAGATGACAGTAACTGGTAATCAGGTGACTCTCAACTTCCGTTATTATTTGGAATATATAAATGTACCGCTGCAATGTCTAAGTGTTGGACTCAGGCTAAATGAATCTGAGCAAGATTAGTGAACTTCCCGCTTAGGGAGGCGCGTGGAAGAGCTGCTGTCCGCTCTGCGGCCTTGTTTGGGTGAAGGTAAACGTGCCACTCGCAATACGAGCTGTTCTGGAGTTCTTCATGGATGCAGATCAGGATCGAGGTAGGACCTTCTACCCTCGGTGTGTGGCTGGGTCGTCCTGCAAGGACAACCATCCTGACACTTATTTGCCTGCTGGGTTGTGCTGCACGAGAGCAGTGTGCCTTGGATGCACAACCTTTGACGCTTAGGAAACTCTGACTGGCGCTGGAACTGTGTCTGTTAGAGTTAGCAACTTACGTCGCAAACGCTGCATGGTCTGAATCCTGAACGTTTTAACTCATCTTTAAATGATAGAATGAAGCAGCAGCTGACGGATTTAACCTACTGGCATTATGGAATATGTTGCAACAAAAGTAAGCCCTCTGTCTTCAGCTAATGAACTTCATTGAGAGCTGATCGTAAGTTGCTCTGCAATTATGAATGGTCTGCAAAGAGCATTCTCCCATTCCGTACTGCACTTTAGTGAGTGCTTCCAGATCTCTTTGTGCATTTGTTAACTCTTTCAAATCTGTGCTGCCGTTGGGTTTCGCCTTTCATTTAGTTTTCAGTAAGTATTGTGAGAGTTGGTTCCTGTCTTCCGAAATTTTCCTTAAAACTTTCCTCTTACTCTGAAACCTATCAAAGAAACCCAAACAATTATATGGCTATAATATATATCCTAGCAATTATATGCTGTGTAATCAAATGCCTCTACAACTGTTGATCTTGTGTGGCCTATTACAGGAGGAACCATTTTTCTGTTTTTGTTCAATGTCACTTCAAATGACAGCTGTAACAGTGCTTACGTATCCCCCTTGGATGAGGCAGCTTAGAAACTAAAATTGCAGCGTCTGTTTGCAGTGGCTGCTATCTTTGGTTTTTCTTCCTAAAAATGAATTAGTGATTCTAGAAAGAATCAGCCACAGGCAATTCATGAACCAAATGTGAACAGCTAATGTTTCCTTTGTAAAATAATTGTAACCAGCGTGCTTTATTTTGTCTGTTCTGTGGGTACTTACACTGGTTTGTGCAACTTGCACTGGCTTCCTTGAAAGCGTTGAAGACGTTGATGAGGGTGAAGTGATCTCCTGCAGGGTGTGAGAATTTTCGCCAGCAAGTGAGAGCAATCTCCTCTGTTCCAGGAGGTGCACGTGAGAAGCAGTTGGGCGCTTAGGAAAGAATCAAGCCAGCAGTTAATAAGACACTTAGTGCATGACCCAAACAAGGCACTGTGGTCAGTAACCACCAGGCTTTTTTCTTAGTTCTCTTTAATCTTCAGTGTTGGATAAATACTGAAAAACTAAATCGGTTGTACTTACTAAGCTTTTTGCTAATATGGATGTTCCTTCTATCTTTTATTTTAATTGTTCTATAATCATAAAAGAAGGTGAGTAGCCTTCTGGAGAGATACAAAGGTGCTTCTTAATGGCATTGTCCCATTTATCCAGAATCTAAGCATATATTTTCTTTAATGTAGAAAAAAACCCTGAATCTATGGATCGAATGCCCAACGAGATAATTTCTTTTTTGTTAAAGTTTAGACCCTTCCAGTATGCTTTACTTTTGTTGTGGTACTGTGCTACATAGTTGTGTCTTTTGAGATATTTGAGCTTTTTAAAAATTGAAATGCTCAATCCTTCATATTTATGGCCTTAAATTTTTATCATAAATACAGGCCCAGTGCTACACCTAAAAGTAAGTTGTCTATAAGCAGGAGAGCTAATGAAGCCCTGTTTCCTGGGGCTTCATGCAGCACAAGGCCCCTCCACGGTTTCTGGGCCAGGATGTTCCTTCCTGGGCAGGACAGAGCAAGGCAGGATTTCCAGGATTTTTCTGTCGATAGCTCTCAGCTTTGGTTTGGGCTTGGGGATCAGGCAGCACGTAGCACTGCGTGGGGTAGTACTGCTGGAGACAGCCAAATGTAATTGGAGCCAGTATTACTATGCAGCACAGGCCCAAAATGTCAGTGTAGCCCTGTCCTGTGTTGTCTGGTGGCGTCCTGAGAAGTCCTTGACATCATTTGCTCTCTGAACTTTTGCTGGAATCACTTTCCCCTGAGTTATGTTTGATTTTGTGCCTCTCTGACATATAAAGACTTCCACAGCAGCTTTGTATTTTAGAAACTGCAGCCTACTATCTAACAGAATTAATAGGCTTTAAATATCTGCTTGTTCATGTGTTGACTTGAAAGTTCTGTCAAATCAAAGAAATTCTGCAGTTAATAACCTTTAATATAAATGTTCTGCTTCCAGATGCCACATGTTCGAGGCTTGGAGCCAGCTGGTTTGTGTCACATTGCAGTATAGCAGCAGTGTAATCCATCAGGACAGGATGGTCTGAACACTTGTGGTTATGGGATTTTTTAAATTATTGTATTCAAAGTGGAGCAATAAGATCATAAAGTAATTCTTTGTAGGTCAACAGTTCAATATTGTTTATAAGTTCCCACTAATTTCCTGCTCTACTCTGTATTAGCTCATTTTAATGAGATGTTCTGTGTATGCTTTTTGACAAAAGCTGAGCTAATGGGGTCTCTGAAGTGCGGAACGGGAGCCCAGGCAGTGCTGTCTATCATCTTCACTGAAGATGCACATTACTTGTGTTTCACTGGCTGTTTAAGTCTTGACTTTGAATGTGCAAAGAAACTCATTTATTTCTGGTAAAAAAACTTGAATAACTAAAGCTTTGGCTTTGGCTTGTCTGCATGCGTAGTCTTGGAAAGAGCTGATGTGGATTTGGGCAGGTGGCACAGACACTAAGGTGTTATTTAGGAGTACCTGTTACCATGGCCGCGATGGTGAGCATTTCATCAACACAGTCAAATTCACATGAAGCCAAAATTGACTTGGACAACTGTGGATCCAGAGGAAATTCTGACATGATAATTCCAAATTCTGAAAGGTTTCCGTCGTTATCCAGGGCTGCTAGATAATCAAGATCTTCCAAAGCTTGCATCAGACTTTCAGGAGCTAATAAAAAAGATAGATAATTCAGAAGTGTTAGGAATGGTTCGATACAAATAAGGGCCTGAATTCTCATTATAGTATTTCAATATTATATTTCCTGTGTTAAAGCGATTGAAGTCAGCTACTCAAGGATGGGCAAAAAGAAGTAACAAATGGGGTGGACTAAAGGCTGAGAACGTACTGGAAGGAACAGGAGAAGGAAGATAAGCTGTTACAGTAATGCATCTATGGATTTTGTTGATCTTCTTTGCTGTCAGAGTAGTTTTTGTGACAAGATGGGTCATGGTGAATGGGTAATGGTATGTTACACACTGACTGTGTCCTGGACTGCTCCTGTCCTCTGAAAGAGCAGGGCGCCGCTGGCAGTCTGCCGTGTCCCGGTGTTCTTCTGGATGCACGTGCTCTCCTCTTGAGGAGTTACCGAAACACACAGCGTGTCTAAGAAGGATTCTAACCGTGAAATGCGGCAAGAAAAAAGGCAAACACTTACAGAAGTTCCAGCTCCCTTATCATTTTTATATGTCCTACAGTTGAAGGTATTTGGAGGGTTTTTTAACAGTTTCTCATGATGTCAGAAGAAAGTAAAAACTTAGTAAAAGAAAATGAAGAAAATGTCTCCCTAGCAAATGGCAGTACTTTCTTACTGTTTACACTAAGTGAACACCTATTTCAGGCTAGAAT